>JBBPCS010056739.1:0-18132 GCA_037974645.1 Hollardia meadi
CACACACACACACACACACACACACACACACACACACACACACACACACACACACACACACACACACAGTTGAACAGCAGATTAGGGTTATTTGATTAAAAGTAACAGGGCTGTTTGGAAGCAGAGGTTTACATGACTGATCCACCAACTGTGCACAGTGGCATTTTCACATAACAACCAGACAAATGCTTAATACAGACAACACTATGGTCTCTGTCCAACAGCTACCACCCTGCATTCCAGTTCACTCTTAGTTTGCCTATTAGTCTATGGGTGACTCAGGCTTTAACCTAGACCCTTGATGCTCACTCGTCTGGTAATGTGAGCCATGTAGAAAGTCACATAAATAGCTTCCTTGAGCTAGACAAGGTGGCAGCCACACAACACATTAATAACTCATCAGTACTGAGGCTGGCTGATCTCCATGCAACTTTCTTTGAGCACACAGGCTATCTGGCTATAATGCATGGCACTGATCAGAGAGCAATTTATTTAAATACAGTGGGTGCCACTGTCGCAACAGACTCATCAAACACCTATGACTAATACCTCTCTTGACAGCCGCTCATTTTGACCACAGGAAGGAGGAATAATGTGATAATGCAATGATGTGGGCCGTGGGAGTAGATTACTTATTAAGAGTTTAATAACAGTGGTCAGCCAATCTCAACAAATGGGCCAGAGAGAAATGGAGTGGATCAGGGAAGCAAAGTATAGAAAGGGGCAGGATGGGGTGGGATTGGACAAAATAAGACAGGATACTGTTTCTTGTCTCTATTATGCTTATGACCACCTACATGTGTAAGAAAACGCACATATAATATCCTGCAGTTGTTGTTTTTCGTTGTTGTTTTTTTTACCATTGCTGTTTGCTTATGCTAATGCGCCATCCTGCAGAAATTCACTGATTTCTGTTGTCTTATTCTAAAAGAAAAATATGACACGCATATTATTGTATAAAAAAAATGCTAATACAATTCCTCAAGTCTTTAAATGGTCAATTTGTAAAATATTGCCAGAATTTTAAGGTAGCTCTAAAAACATACAGGGCAGTATATCAACAGAGTAACCGCCCATTGCCATCATACTGTTTGCTGTAGTTATCTATAGCTAATGTCACTAGCTCGAGCTAGTGACCCCATAGCTGAGTGGATTGAGCCTTAGCAGCGGGCTAAAGTGTGTCGAGCTGGAATATATTCATATCTTACTCTTTGAACTCAGAATTTACTTTGTCCAAATTAGAGGTGTTTGAAGACAAACCAAGACAAACCAAGTTTTGTTTTGTTAATGTTTCATTTGAATGAAGTGCGTTTGACAATGAGTTAAACAAGGCAGTTAAGCTCATCTTAGTTTAGTAAAAGCGAGAAACTTGAATTCAGAAGGTGTACAGTTCTAATGTATTTTTCTGTTTAGTAAGTATAATACATGAAAGAATATTTCCTTTCTTGACATTTTGTGATTTGTTTTGTTACTTATGAGACTAAGCTAAGAGAGCTTGTGAAACTTAACGAAGTTGCTGGTCCAATAACGTTACATCTCCCAGCTGAAACTATGGGGCGCTAAGAGACTACCGGCCAGGGCTAGCTGGTTAGCATGCTAACTTCAGTAGATATCTCTACAACACAATACATAGACGTTGACATAATATGAACACTGCTGTTTCCACACATTCTGATGATAATGTTAGTTCATTTCTTTAACGTTTGAAACTAAAACTGTGGCCAACAATTTGCACCTTTAATAAATAAGTCTTTAAGAAGATGTGAACTGAAAATAAGTCTTAGTATATAACAGTGTCAGCGTGAGGCAGTGGGATCGAAAAGTGCATAAAATCACTATGGATTGCGTCCCTGTTTCTCTAATAGTTTATTTAATTTCCCAGAACAACAGATATGATCCAGATGCTGGAACATCACACTGGAGAGCAACAGTGATAGTGTCATTGTTTACAGTTCAAAATGAATTAGGTATGACAATTTTGAGATTTTCAACACCACAAGAGAGAGCGAGAATGCGTGCAGCTGAGCAAAAGGAACAAGCTAAACTGAAGAGAGTCCAACATGTGCGCTGCGTCAGACCAAACCTGCAGGACCTGAGTCCTGTTGCAGCCCTCTAATGGGAGCAGATTTAGAAGGAACATGAAGGATTACAACAGGTTTGTAATTACATTCCTGCCGCCCTGAGAAACACGCTTGCCTGCCCACTTTGATAAGAAAGGCACAGTGTGACACGCATATACAAATGTGCACATTGCTTTGTTCTTTTCCTTCTGTCTCCATCCTGCTTTTCACATACACACACATACAGCCCCACACAGACAGACACACAAGTCTTGGTGGCGGATGAATAACCAAAGAGTGTGAGTGCCAGCGCCTGTTTAAAGTGGTGTCAGCAGCCTGACCCATTCATTGAGCAGGTACAGACACAGTGCTGATGTGGCGTTGTAGTTTTCCGCACATCCTGCCAACTTGCCCAGCCATGTCAGTCCTTCTTCAGTGTCATCTTCACTCTTAATCCATTCCCACCATTTTTCACTTTGTGTGCTAACTGACATTAAACTGGACTGACCTAGAACGTAATTTATGTAACAGACTTAACAAGAATAACACATCCAACAATATATTGTACAAGCAGTACAGACACACTGTCCTAGTTACACCCTATAACCCACCCTTCTCCCGCCTCTTGCAGACATGCCTTAACATGAGCTTGTCTGTGTGTTGACTTGCGTAATGATTCTCAATGTATGTGCAAAAAATACAGGAGATAGGGAGAGGAAAGAGTCAGTGAAAAGTTATTCTAAAGAAAGTTATCCTGTTGTGTATCTGTATCTGAACCACATGTTAGACATGCCGTATCATAGGCCATCTCAAAATAAAAGGAGTCACTACAGGCTGCAGAGAGCTGACCCCATTTCTGAGGAACGTTTGTATGGGTTAGTTTTCCACTGATGGTCTAGCAAAGGTCTTTGACAGGAAGTGTCGACAGTTGTCAAACATTAGACACATCTTGTCGCATAATGCAGACAAAAGACAACTGACGCATCTGCCTCCTGTGTAATTGTGCTCAATGAACTGTGCATTCACATGCTCCATGGATGGTCTCATTTCTAAAGTTGGGAAGGCGGTCTATGTTCTTTGGTGCATTCATGCGCTTTTAAGTCATAATGTGTAATTACATGCACAGCAACTAACAACAACCTAATACCATATTACAAATTATATGCGAGCATACAATTGCTGTAAAACACCAACTAATTAAAGTTTCTTATCATCAACCAAACATTTACTCTCATCCACCATGTTTCTGCATATATGATGTCAAATTCTGCCTGTTAAGTATGAAAATTTTAACTGACATTCTGACTTCAGGGGGCTTTCTCCTGAATTTCCCAGTCGGAAACTTATTTTTCCAAGTCTTCTGAGACCACATGAATATGCAAGCAAGTTTATAGAAGATTGACAAATACTCTTCAAGATGAGGGAAGAGGAGGAAGGACTAACAGAAGCCCTTTTCACACAGTAAACCTGTAACATTGCTGGCATCAATGAAATTGCATGAAATTGCTTTTTGGCTCAACCCTGAATACAATGAAGTACAACAATGTAGCGGAGAGGAAATAAAGGCGTGGATGGACCTTTTCCAGATCAGGTTGAGAGAGAAAAGACTTGATTTTTGAGAACTACCTTAATTGATTGAAAAACATCTGTAATTTGTTTATCAAAAAAAGGTCACTGTCAAATATTACACCCAGGTTTCTGGCTTCAGGTTTGAAATTGGAAGACAAGGATCCCAGGTGTTTCTGAAAGATGGGGATGGACAATTTGACCAATCACAATTACCAGCATCAGCTGTAAGTAAGAGGTCGTCATTACATGTATGACATTGAAAGATACCTATTCGACACAATTGTACAAGACACTGCACTAATTGAGAACCATTATCACCAAGTAACCATCAACTGCTGTCACTATACTGTCTGCTGTAGTTATCCTGGGCTGTGTAATTATCTTTGGTTGTAGCAATAGCAACTGTTAGCTCAGTTAGCAGTGGACCCAGCAGCCCTGTAGCTGACTAAATTTTGCCTAGATTGTGACCTTGAATCACACACGGAGTCACTGTGGGCAGCGGGGCTCAGCTCAACCGGGCTCCGCAGCACTTACCAACTTACCAAAACCTCTGCAGCAGGTTTTGGTAAGTTTTATTTTGTTTATGTTTTGTTTGAATGAAGTGTGTCTCTGAGGATGACTTACTGTAACAAGGCAATTAAGCTTGTCTTAGTTTGGTAAAAGTGACAAACTTGAATTCAGTATGAATTCAGTGTACGGTTGAATTTTTCTGTTGAGTAAGGAAAGTAGACATAAGAATATTTCCTTTCTTGATATTTTGTGAGTTTGTTTTGTTTACCAATGATTATAAAAACTAATAGAGCTTGTAAAACTTAGCAAATCTCTGCTCGTATACATCTCCCACCTGCAACTATGGGGTCTATCAGCTCTAGAGGTACAAGGTGGTATTACGAGACAGGACAGGCCGAGGCTAGCTGGTTAGCATGCAAATGTCAGTAGATATATCTGCAACACAATATATAGACCTCTTCTCATTCTGCTGATAGTGTGAGTTCTTTTTTTCTTTTTTCTTTTTTTAACATTTTAAAATAAAATGATGGCCATATTCTCACATTACTCTGACATGAGAAAATATAAATCATTTGTGGAAAAACACCATGGATTTCGTTTCAAGAATGACGTTGATGTGAAAATTTGCGACGACATTTCATTGCATGTGTGGAAGAGGCTGACAGACAAAGAAAGGGAGAGCTAGTGCAGTAGAGCATACATGTTCATGAACCCTTGTGCAGGTATTTGTGCCTGTGTGCGAGAGAGTTCACAGCTTGACTCTTATAAACCTGCAAGCTTCCCTTTGTGGCAGGGACGTCTCATGATGGTGAAAGAACAAACACAGCATCAAGTTCCCCTCTGCTCTGTGCTGCTTAGAAGTGGAGAGGCTGACAGATAAAAGCTGACCTGCTGTTGTCAGGGCCTGTCAAAGCAACAAGAGCTAGAAAACATTCAGCCAGGATTGAGTCAGAGACATGGAGACAGAGGGTGGGGCTTGATGCAGCTGGGAGAGCTGTATGCAGGAGAAAAAGGGAAAGTGAGCACATAAAGGAGCTGGGGTGACTTGAAGAGAAATATCATAGAGAAATATCGGCCGACTTTTCCGTTACCCTCAGCTCTACAGAGCGTTATATTATATCTCAGCACGTTGTTTTGGTTCTTACAGCGCCTGATTTTACTTTTTTGGTTGACTCTTATTGCTATCATCAATGGTACTTTTAAATGTGACAGGAAGCTGAGTTTTAGCAACAACAAAAAAAAAGCACCAAATGGCAAACAGGCAAAGTTAATAACTAGTGAGCTAGCAAAGTAGAGAGTCAAATATTCCCATCATTAGTTAGCACTGACAGAAGTGAAGAAGAAGAGTGAGTATTGTACTTACATTTATCAGTGAACACAGAACAACTCTAAATAAGTGCTCATGTTACACCATGTGGGCTGGTAGCAAGGCAATATGTTGAATAAATTCACATTCGCAACTTGAGAGGCGATAACATGTCATTGTTGTATTTACAGCGTTTTTTCTCATCTGTGGCCAAAACAAATAGTTATTGAAGGTTTAATGAAAAGGATTTTATTATTCAAATAGTTACTCCATTAAATTATGACAAATTTCCTTACCCACCCAACCCTAATGCAATGTCTTTAGACTAGATATGCACCCATCCATGTTTTTTCATTTCCTATACCTTAAATTTGGATATCTGCCGACACCGATATTAAACTGATACCAAAGCTCTTTTTTTCTTTTTATTACAATAATTGTTATTATTATTATTACTACAAATGGGTTTAGCTTTTAGTCTCTATCAAAGATGTTAGTGCATGCCAGGGAAACTTTGAGTTGTGTGATGCGTCCTCAACTCGCTGTTGAGTTTAGCATAGGACTCATTAGATATATGGATTTATTGTGCAAAAAGACACTACAGTTCAAGTCGCTCACATGTAGCGCTCCAGAGATAGCTAACTTGAGTAACATTGTGTAGTAAATGACATTGTTCACCCCCCAGTAAATACCTATAGTGTCCAGCATGTCAGGTTTTTGTCACCAGTGGTGTTAAACACTTGCACTCAGCTGGAAAGCTCAGCCTCCACAGCACTAAAAGTATTTCAGATAAAGTTACATTAAACATAACATTTATTTTTTTCACTTGCCTGGTCAGATCACTTGATGAGGCATTTCACTTTCCCTAGCACAGTGTTTACTTGGCACGGGCAAGCATTAATGTAGAGCCCTACATATAGGGTTAGCAGGGGGGACATCCGACTGTGGAATCTGGATCTGAACTTGATACCGATAATCGATCGGATCGGTCCCATCTCTACTTTAGACACCCCCCCAAAAAACTGCATGTCTCTTTGAAGCCTGAAACATCAAATCTGCAACATTCTTACAGATGACTAAAAACTTTAAAATTGCAATTTAAGAATTTTCTGCCAGTTGATAAATGACTCATCAGCTTCTATACTGTGAACTAGGTAATATACTGCTTCTCAGTAGTATATTGCGAGGGAGTTGCAGGCACAGCTGTTACCTGCCAAGACCTTTTGACTCTCTCAAGCTCACCTCTTTGTTCTCACCATCGTTCTTTACAGCGTGAGTTCTTGAAGTTACACAGTAAACAACACAGAACAGTGCATTTTGGGCATTGTGCAAAATCATTATCTCTGAATCTCATAATGTATATCCAACAAAATGTTGAGTGGGAAACTTACTATTAGTGCAGCAATTTACTTCTTCATAAAGAGATAATACAGTTATGTTAACAACAACAACAACAACAATAAACATTTAGAACTCCAGCAAATTACATTCTGTTAGTTCGGAATGATGCTCCCAGCTTCCACTCCAGAGAAAGAATGAGCAGGCTTTTCTGTCACTCTTTTTCTTTGAATAGAAATGAACAGAAATCTATTTTTGTCAGAACACAAATGGCACATATGATGGAAGTCCTGAATGTAATTCTTCTATTCAATCTGGCTCTTTTCTCTCTGCTGCCACAGTACAAAGGCCTTCACAAAAAGCCATCAATCATCAGCCTTTAGCCCACAAGCGCACACCCATGCCACTCCCAACCAACCATTTTCAAAGCCAGATAGAAAGGTTGTTGAATCGTTTCTTTAATCCTCAATGATAAGAGTCAGACAAGTATTAAATGTTGGGTGATCTGATTATAGAACCGTGCTTGGAGAAAAATATGACTGACACTCTTTGACTCAGTCATCGGCTCAAAGCACAGACAAGTCTCTCAGTCCTTCCTAGTTCACTCATCTCACCCGTCCCTCCTCATCCCTCACTCTCTCTCTCCCTTTCCTTCCTTCGCCTCTAATCTGGCCAAGGAATCTGGGCTTCCAAAGAGCAAATTCACACTTCTCCAGGTCCTCAAATGCTGGTTTGTTTAATTTATGGCTGGGGCTAGACAATACATTTTGAATGGGGAAATGACATTCTTTTATGTCATTTGTTTATTTAGAATAACTCGAGATATCAAGAGTATATTAATTTGATGGCGTTACTGTTTGAGGGAAACAGTAATGTACAACTTATTGGTAGCAAGATGTAGCTTTTATGTACATTCATTGAGTTTAAGCATGTCCATAAAATAAACACCCTAGCTGAGGTTCGATTGATCAACAAAGCACCAACAGCAGCACTTTCATCAGGCAATCAAAAGACAGAGCTGTGTTTTCCAGTGTGTGTGTGTGTTCCTGTTAACTGACAATCAGACACGTTATGACGATGACTGTGTGCTTCAATGATTTAATGAAACGATCACTCATAATTGAGTCATCTTAAAAGCCTGATCTGAACGAGGGCTTGACATGGGAACTATAATGCTGAACAAGGAAAGCCCTGTTTTGGCGATGTAGTGTGTGCATGGTGTGCGTGCCAAGCTTCTATTTTGAAGTCAGGTCAGGACAGGCTAACACTTCAAGCCTCTCTTAGTCACTGTGAGTCAGTAAAAGGTCTTGACAACAGACAGATAGATGTGGCTAACTGACAGCCAGGCAGAGAGACTGAAAGGCAAACAAACAGAAACATGAAAGTCACACGGCAAATGTGCAGCAAGACAACAGAAGACACTGAGTAGATAGGCACGCATTTCGGCAAACAAACAAATTCAGTCAACACATACACAAACCACTGGAAAGTAACAGCACTGTCAAGAAATGACGGAGATGCTTAGAGGATGTCAGAACTATTCAGTCCGTGGTCTCTGTTTTCCTACTCGCCTCTAACCAGCAGGTTCTCTCAGCAAAATACAGACAAACAGTGTGTGTAATCACAGAGCACCATTAGCCACAGTAGTTCAATTCAGAAACCAGGCCACCAAGTCATTGTTCTAAGTGGGCCAGCATCTCTGATGTCACACACCTCTTCTGTCTAATACATGGGCCTTGCCCATTTACACAAAATGGCTGAAGAATCACAAAAGCCCAGCTGTGCCCGTGCTTGTTGGGAAGGCTGTTTTGAGAAGTTGAGTCATCTGACCTTCAGGATGTCAGCGGTGCACCAAAAAGGATGATTGGTATTTAGTTTAGTTTTTTTTTTACAGTATTTCCCACAGACTGACAGCATTACTGTGGTGGGGACCGCCGGGGGTGGGGGTGGGGGGGTCAATGGATAAATACATTAATTACCCATTGATTACCCTATTTCTATAGGTTATTTTTCATGTCAACATTCCAATTGTACTTAATTCTCCACCTTACGTACTCACAAACTACCTTTATGTGCCTCTTGCTTTCCCCTTCGGTCTGTTTTCCTCACACACACACACCAACACCTCCGGCTTCTGACTGCACACACACCAGCCTGCCCCCCCACCATGTGTGGCGGGCAGTGCTGATATAGTGGCGGGCTACTGTAAATAAATTAACGTATGGGAAACGCTGGTTTAGATACAAAGCAAAGCATAATCATACAATGTAGACATTTTTTTTATTTAGAATTTGATTGTGCCTGCATTGAAAACAAGCCTTATTGCTACTATACAACAAATAACAAATCCTTTGGCTTGTTACTTGAGGTTGACCGATTTGTCGTTTTGGCCGATTAATCTGCGGCGATAGGACTTTTAATGAACTGGCATTAACAGAGGAACCAATGGCCGATGGCTGTGCAGCCCAGCTATGGTGGGGATGTGCATTGCAGTTTTGCATGGAGGTTCCATACACAAAGTTAAGGTAATGTCATTGTGTAACATTACTTAAATTTCCATCTACATTAAAGTTAACTATATAATGTGTCAGACAGCTTTATTCATAAATTATGAGCTGAAAAAAAGTTATGTTCACTGTGCCAGTCTCTGTTACTCCCATATGTCTTTCTTTGTTGATATCCTGATGATTAAATGTCCGACAGAGTCCGTTTTAATCCACAAGTAAACCGACTGAGTCACTAGCATTAGCTTGTAGCAGGAGCAGTCCACAGTGAAGAGAGAAAAAAGGCACCATCGTCACAGAGGCAGTTAGCTTGTTAATCTCTGGCAAAACTCAAGACTCTCCACAAACCCGCTGCCACCAGTACAAGGCTGGTTACACTTAGCCTTAAGTATAAACCAGATTGTTACTGAATTTAAACTACTTTCAGGCTTTGGGCAATATTTCTTTTCTTCTTGATCAATGTATCACATTATGCAGTACATGTAGTATATTATCATCACTCCATTACCATGTCTTATAACCATTCCTTGAGTTTTAGCTTAAGGGTTACTTTGGCTAGGTGCCTAGTTAACAGAGACAATTAATTCCACACTTGAAACCTACATGGTGACCTTTGATCACATTAAGGTCTAAAACCTGGCATATAAACATTGCCACTGGTCTTTCCACTCATTGAGTGGCTATGTTAAGGTGAGGCTAATCAGTGATGCATAAAGTGAAAAATTACTAAAAGCAAAATTAAAAAAAAGATTGAATAGAGACAGAAGACGGTGTCCTGTCCTGTGTCCCAAAGCTCTGCATATTTATTGGAAACTATAAATGAACTTCTGTCATTACTGTGAGAAAGAGCTAAGTCTGTGTTTTAGTTAAAATTTTATTTAAGTTAAACTAAACATTAAATACAAATGTTACACCTGTGTTATTGTGGTATGCTTAATAATAATAACCGTGCACAAAATACATGAAATATAAATAAATTAAAGCAGATGTCCTACATCTGAAAATAAAGACATCCCAGAATTATGTGAAATGTTGACTCTACTAGCTGCAGTGTTTGCACAGACGTACAGGTTTAGCTGAATCTCTAGTAGCTACACTGGCTGGCCTTGGTGGCTTCCAACTGCTTTCACAGTGGTGTAATCATCTTTGACTGGAACCAACAATAAAGGCCTTTCCTGGAAGAGGGTCCATTTGTATGAGGGCCAACTGGACGACTTGATCTCTGCCAAACAGCAGGTTAAACATACAACATTAAAAAAAAACACTTTAACACATTCCACTGTTGAAAGACAAAAGTCCAAAAAAATCTGTATTTGTCAAGGGTTAGCTCTTGTTTCGTGTGACAGTGCAAGGCTGACTGGTCATACAATGACCCCTAAAGTGGAACAAGCTTAATGATGTAAAAAAAATCATAAGTTCTCCCTCCACTGACAGGGACAGCAGACAGATTATGTGCAGTTTGAAGGTTTATGTTCTGCGCAGCACAATCCATGAATTCTTCACAGATAGATCAGTGAGAACGATGGCAAATTACTCTTCACCATAGCTGTAAGGGAGGTTACGACCAGAGGGGCTTGGAACTGATGTGCAACTTTAATGCTAAAAGGTCAAACTAGAATGTAACACTCAGAGGAGGAGGAAAAATATGCATTGCGCGCCAACGATGATTTATATTTTTATAACAGTAAATTTAAATAGTTCATGGAAGATTGCTGAAAACTGAAGTTCAGAGAGGTGTACACATTACAGATATATTTGTGTTATTTGGCTATAATGTAAAAGCACTTAACAAAGATACAGAGCCCTTCAGGCCTTTAGTCTTCAAAATCTTGGCATATTCCATGTGGGAGCCGCTTTATTGCAGCGCTCTGACAGGTAAATGCACAAGATGTATAAAGGAATGTTTGTGTCTTTCACACTCACTATGCCGCTTTTTAGTCCAATCATGAAGGAGGGCTTTTTTAAAAATGTTCTTTTAGACAAAGAAAAACAACTAAATACTTGTCAAATCTGCACTCCAGAACTTGATGTGCAGCACTTCTTTGCTTCTTGCATTCTTCTTGTCCTCTTTTCTGTCTGCCTCTGTAATTCTGTCCTTCCTTCCTTCCTTCCTTCACTCACTCACTCACTCACTCACTCACTCACTCTGTGATACACCCCATTAGTATTTTTCCCTCTCAGTGCTCATGTTTGTTGACTTCAATGTTTTCCCACCGCTTGTCACAATTTTTTGGGGGGTTTTCAGCTGAGCTACATTTTGAACATGGAGCATAGAAATCTGTCTTGCTCCTCTCAGTTTCTTTTATCCGCACATTTTGTTAGTCTTTTATCAGTTTTACAAACATTAGATTTTTCCTTGATTGTGGCCTTTTGTTTTGAGTTTCTCCTTTGTCAACACCTCCAGTGTTCTGGTTTCCAAATTTTACTCATCGTTCTTGTTATCAGTCATCAAAACTTTCCCGCCTACTGTGTGACATTTGAGAAACTGTGTTCAGTCCACAGATGAAGATCATTTGGTAGTATGATGCTGAGGTGATGTCTCCAATGTACTGTCAATTATTTTGCTTATTTTCCATTTTGATGTCACTCTTGACATTTTATTTTAGATTTATGTTAATGCTGCCCTTTAATAAAGCTAAACATTACTTTTAACCTAGCAATGTAACCACTGGGGTCATATCAGCCGACATAATTTCAACTAGCAAGTGTCAAATTTAAAGAAGCAGTCTCCTCTCACACAATAAATTACATTTCTTTCTCTGCCATACTGTACAAATGTTGTTGTTTTAAAAAAAAAATGGTATAGACTTTCCCCCAAGTTGCTGAAATGCACCACAAAGTGAGCGAGACAAAGCTTCACCACTGTCCTCTCTCACTGGGAACAGTCATTAGAAAGAGCTGGCCTGTGCTGAAAGGCTAGATGGTTATCCTCCCAGAGCAAGACGACGGCAGCGGAGAAGGGGGAGACAGACAGGGCACTGCTTTTTGCTGAAAGGGTAGATGGTTATCCCTCCAACCAAGAGAGAACAGAAGTTGAGAGTAGACAAAGAAATTGAGACTTTACAGATGGAGTGTGGGGGCAGTGAGAGAGATAGATAGAGATAGCAATGAAACCGAGAGAAGGACTGAAGGGCTCTCTGTGGTTAACTATGCGACTCCTTTGGGTCTTATCTGCAGTCCCGATGCCAGTCAAGAGGATAGCATGCAGTCAACAGCATCACTGCATGACAACTAGGCTAGTGGTACAAGCAGATGTGAGAGCTACTGGCATCATTATTGTCAAGTGAGACTATTTAGTTTATTAGTTAACAGTTAAAAGGAAATCTGTTAATTCTTTGTTGAAACTACGCGTGCATATTTCAAAACACAGACCAGCATAATTTTCTTCTATATAATAAGTAATAATTAGTTTTTATGAGTTTGCTATTTCACAGTTCTGGTCCATAATAAGGAAATAATACCTCTCCATACAACTGTTTTTCATTTAAACATATAGTTCAACATTTTGGGCAATCAAATCATCAATACTTACAGTAAATATAAAGATTGATACCACTTTCATGTGTGTACTGTAAAAATAAAGCTGCTGCTATCAGCCAGTTAGCTTGCCTATCACAAAGACTGGAAACAGCTAGCCTGTCCAACAGCCATCTATCAGCTCTAAAGCTCGTTATTTAACTCATTATATGTTGTCTGCTTGTTCTGCACAAAACCCTAAGTGTATAAATAACACGTTGTCATGGCAACAGCCCAGTCACAACAAGCTTCCTGGAAGTTGTGCCTGGAAATAGTCCTGAATGGTCTGCTGATGAGCCATGTCATGGTTTCCTTTGTTTTCAGTCTTTATGATAAGCTTAACATGTGGGTATGAGGGTGGCATCGTTTTTTTTTTTTCATCTAACTCATCTAAAAATCTAAAATAAATCCTGCTGTAGGATAGGAGGAATATTCAATGGAGCTGCTAAAGTATTCAGAGCATTGTAAACTGTTATAACATTTTTTTAATCAGTTCTAAAAGGGAGTGTGTGCAAGTGAAATGATGCTAAAAAGACTGTAATGAGCTCTCTTTTCCTTTTTTTGTTTTGGTAAATATCTGTCAGCTGCACTGTCTCTTTTTTTTTTTACTGATTTCTTTGTCCAGATCATTTATATTATCTGGACTAAATTAATTATCTTTAATGCAGCTGCAAAGCGTATGAGTACGTATAACATATAACTCCCATTAAACTCCTTATTAAAATATATCTTACTCTCCAAATTCTCCTGCACCATACCATTCCCAAGGCATGCGCTCTTTCTCTGCATGCTCATCCAGCTGTGCGAAGGTGTTATAAGTGCTCTGGGGTGGACCACTGGACTTGAATATATGGACTTAAGCCAGCACTTGCCTGACATCATGTAGCCTTTTCCTGCATCACAGCCACCTACAAAGCCCACCATTGTGCGGCCCAGTCTGTGCCCTCCACCCACGCCTGTCACACCAACCAGATCCTGCTGCACTGGTATCAGTCAACGGACAAAAGAGCACTTTTAATTAACTTTGAATCTGTCAGCTACCACTGAGCAATGCCAATATACTGTACATGTCAGATGATGCCCCATCTTTATGGGGATTTTTTTCCCTAAAATTAAATGGAGAAAAACTAGGAGATATTTGCACAAACTAAGAGACATTTTAAGATAACAGTCCACTTTTATCTTTGTACGCCTTTGTGAACTTTTAAAACAGGTCTTTTGTGCTTTAAAATTTGACTGAAAGTAAAGGTACATGTCAACACTAACTTGGTTAAATGCCTCAGTGCTTCTAATATTAACCTTAATGTATAAGGTTATTTTTATTACCCCTGTCACTGGCGGTAAAAATATAATAAAGTGAGGTAGGGAATGACCTTTCCTCCTAATTAACTGTCTCATTGGCTTTGCTAGTGTTAATCGCAAGCCACACTGAGATTCGAGCCACAAGCAGAAAATGAGGGCAAAAGGAGAACTTCACCTTAACTCAGAGAGAAATATCATACAGCTGGCTGAACTGTCACACAAAAAAAAAAGTCTGGGTTCTGAAGAGCAGGTTTCTTTTCACCTGTAGTCTTCAAAAAAGGAAAAAGGTAAAGGGTAAAGATACGGGCAGCAGAGCAGCGTTGCTTCATAGTAAAGATGCTGAACATAAAAGCCTGTTTTGGGCTTTGGGGAAGAGAGGAGAGGAGGGTGGAGAGGCAGAAAACCCTTCCAGCCAATGGTCCCCACCAAGAATCTCTGCAAAGGAAAAAAAAAGACTGGGATTGAGTGGAGAAGAAGAAGTTGAAAGAAGGGGGACAGAAAAAGATGGTCCTTTTACTTCAGAGTAAGGAAGACGAGCTTGACAGAGTCTTAATAAGAAGGCTGTCTCCAGACAGCACGATAGGTTCCCTTTACAGACTACAATAATAACTGCAGGGGTAGTTGCCAGTTAACTGCCAAGGCAGATGTCTGTATCACCAGATACTGCTGCAGTGCACAACCAAGTACTACAGGCTGGTTTAACAACAAGGACAGACCAGCTTATAAGAAGATATTTCCTCCATGTTGTTTGACACAAAGACACGCAGAAACTATATATAGACAACAGAAACATCTAGAGGTACAATAAAAATCCTAAACCGCTACAGATTCTGTGTGCTAAACAAGGCAAAAACAACAACAACAACAAACAAACAAACAAAAAAAACAACAATTCTGGCGAGAAGACAGATGCGTCTCTGAAGCATCTCCACAAGGAAGAGTGGAGGCAGAACACACGGCTTTGCATTGCATTCATTTGTTTCCTCTTTCCCAAACTAAAAAAAAATAAAAAATTTAAAAGCTCACTATTGCACAGGGAAAAGGATTATTTCACCCTGGATGGACTATGAAGCAGTTGAGGGGAAGCTTCTAAGCCTGCTGCTGTGCATGTGTCTCACTGGGCTGCCAGCAGGACTTCATGGGGATGCAGGGAGACCAGAGTTGTGTTTTCTGGACAGATTATGAGTGTGCCAATCCCAGGAAACTTAATTAGAAAGAGATAGGGATCTAATCCCTGAGTCAACAGTCAATGTCCAGAGTGGAGCTGCAGATTCCTTGTCTTTCTTTTTTTTATATATATATCTGACATTTGCCACCTCAGTTACTGAGGGAAAATCTTGAAGAGGATACTTCCTAAGTAGAATCAACATAATGAAACACCAAACAAACAGAAAAGCATCTCTATTTGGATATAGACCACCACCAGAGACACCAGTATTCACTCCTGTTTGTTTTCCTCTCAGCATTAAAAATTACAAAGTGCATTCTCTTTCAACCATCCCAAAGCATAAAGAGAACGGTTGTATACATTGCTGTTGCACATCAAAAACAGCTTCTGCTCTGGGGAAAATTAGTGAAATACAATCAACCAAAAAAACAAAAAAACACAGTTACTGCTTAGGGATGCTGTATATAAATGCTAAACAAACTGGTGACATTTCACTTGGGTAATCATACACATGGGACAACATGAAAAACGTCTGTCCACAGTCATTTGAAGCAAAAGGACTCCACTTTCACCCTCCTCCCTTTTTTCCCCCAAAAAACGATGGACATAAATAGTACCCTAAAGGCCCATGACAATAGGTGGAAATAAAATAATAACCACATAAAAATGGAAGTGTGAGCATGGGCTATGGAAAAAGAGTATTTATAGCAGTGTAATGGTGCATTAGGCGCTGTGTTCCCAAGAGAGAAGAGGGCCTAGATGCAATTTGCAAAATGGGTGATGTGGGAGGTTGGGAGTTCGAACAGTTAAAGCTGCCTCTTCTAACAACCGCTGCATGTCATTTGGCTATGGGAAGAGCTGGTAGGCTGCCACACACAATAACTTCCCATGCCTGTTTGAGAGAAGCAAACTGAGAGAGTAAGATAGGAAAGTGCTTTTAGAAAAGGTAACTTGTATGTGAAAAGTGGGGTAATGGCGAGATAAAGCAGCTTGACAGTGAACGCAGCTCATCAGAAGGGCTGGGAGTGCTTTGCTATCACAATGGAGCAATGCCCTTGGAGGGCTGTCTGAGATGTACATTAAGCCTCCATTCAAGTTATACTGCCCATCCATGGCACTTTAGAAAACGTGTGGCAAATATAACGTTTGTGTTATTTATGCCGGATATAGTCCTTCACTTCTGTTTATATGTGCGTTGGTGTCTGTTCACTCATATTTATCAGCACATACATGCATGTACTGTGAGAACGTCCAGAAATGTAACTTGACATTTTTGGTAACTACACATGGATAGACGTTCGGCCACGAGAATGCAAAAAGTATTGGGCTGGAAGAATTAGACTTTCATTTAGCTGATTGTAGCATTTGCTAACTTCTCAAATGTGATAAATGGCTACTTTTTATATTGGGTATTGGATTGTTGGTAGGACATCCACCATCACTATTTGTGGGAAATAGTGATGGTGGATATTTTTCTCTCTTTTCTGAATTTTTTTTTTTGGTGCAAAACTATTCATTGATTAATCAAGGAATAATCAACAGATCAATTGAAATGCAGCTGTGAGAGTGCTCAGGTTAACAATCAGGTCAAGTGCTGTGCGCAAGTCTTGTTGCACAACATAGTACATAGACTTAAGACAATCCAGGTATAATATCAGCATTTCTGACATGTTGATGTACAGCAGACCAGCCTAAGATAGTGATGTGTGTTTGACGATACGGCTTGGCATCAGAGGTTGCGTTAACCGAAAATTTTCGGGTCACACACTGGGTTAGAAAGAGCACATGTAAGAAATCCCACGGTTTGATCTTATTTTAATCGTAATTGTCTAGTTCTGTAAAATTGCATCAGTCATATTTGCCTGTTTAGGCACAAGGGCTGCAGTGTTTTAGGGCGTTCCGCTGTCACTGCAGGGAAAAAAGTCATTAATCTGCTGCGTGTGGTGTGTGGCATGAAAAATGATCGTCTCTGTTCATCTGTTGTCTCCATGCCCTTATAAATGCATTGCTGCACGTATGTACTGTATATTAAAAGTTATTGTGATCAAGTTGTTTTGGAAAATTATATGCTATTAAATAGGCTATTGCTTGTCATAAAAAATTATAATAGATTAGGTAATAATAGGTAATAATAGATTATGACAGAATTTTTTACAACCCTGTCAGCAAGAAAGTCTAACACAACCTCTATAGACCTAACTGAAATGCATGGCTATTAGGGCTCAGAAGTGCATAATTCCTAATATTGATGTGATCGACATTCAAATAAACATCCACAAAGTTGCTGCTAACAAACCAGACCAAAGGAAAAACAAAATGACATAAAATGCAAGAGGACAAAAGTACTCAATTTACAATGAAACGGAATGAAGCAAGAGAATTCAGATGTATGAAAAGCTGTGATCAGCAAATATTGGGTGTGGATATTATTCTCTTTGTAAAACTGTTCATTTTCTTTGAATTGACTCGTTTATTCTTGACTAATAATTTAAGCACTTAATAAAATGCTTCAAAAAAAATCCTGCACACCACACCGCAAAAAAAATATTTTATGCAACCCATATTGGCTACAGAATGTTACCACATAACCGTCTCAGAAAGCAGTGACAGACATAGGACAACCACTCATTAAACTTCATCTTGGTAACATGTTTTTCTGGAAACCAATTTTATGAGTCCATCATGCCTGGAGTGGTTAAAGCATATGGCATGCTCAGTGAGAATACAAACTGGAAAACTGAGGAATGTGTGTGTGTGTGTGTGTGTGTGTGTGTGTGTGTGCGTGAGTGCGTGCGTGCATGCGTGCGTGCGTGCGTGTGCATGTTCCAGAGGTCATCTCTCCCTTCAGCTCTACTCCTG
>JBBPCS010056759.1:0-18130 GCA_037974645.1 Hollardia meadi
GAGAGAGAGAGAGAGAGAGAGAGAGAGAGAGAGAGAGAGAGAGAGAGAGAGCGGTTCGCTTACAGAGATAGAGAGAGTCTCCAGGAGGGACTCGGCAGTCTCTGGAACAGTCTACCCAGACTATGGACTACATTTTCCGGGTTGCTATCGGCTGGGCGGCGGGTGTCTTGGTTGGAGCCTCTAACTCCCTTTTCTTCTCTGCTTTACGTGCCCTCCTGCTGTGAAGCCAGCGGAGGAACTTCACCGGCAGCTCCGGAGCAGCGCGGACGGCCGGGACTCTCAGGCTGTCAGAGTGTGTGTTTGAGGGAGAAGGAGGGAAGATGCGAAACAGACCGCTGGTGACCTGAACTTCCCTCCTTAGCTTCCTGGCTGCTTCGAGCAGGATTTGCACATTCAGCATAATGCCCCAGTTCCCCAGCACCAGAAAGCCAAGTATGACCAGTCCGAAGCCGCAGCGACAGCGGGAGCTGGGAGCGGACGCAGCGGGCAAGATGTGGACTTTGTGCCCGATGTGAGCGCAGCTGCGGAGAGACGCAGCTGCGCTTTCCTGAAGGTAAGAAAATGGGAAAATAAAAAGCATACAGTATGGACTGGAAATAATGTCTTTTGTTAAACCTGAATTTTAATTTTTATATCCACGTTCAAATATTCTGGGAATAATATTTATCACGATTCATTTACTCCTGTCAAGTCAATTTTGTTTATATAGCCCAGAATCACAAATCCTCAGTGGGCTTTATAATCAGTAGAGTATGTCATTTCCTACCTTCAAATCGAGTGAGGAAAAAAACAAGCAAATAATATTAGTTAACAGGGAACAAAAGCTGTCAAAATAAATGGTAACAGCCAGAACATACGTGGAATTGTACCAATTTTACTTTTTAGGCTAATGCAAATTTAATGGACCTAATTTTATAACTTCTTCTATTAATATCAACATCCACTTCATTTTTTTAAGGTGTAGAAGCAAAACAAAGAAAGAACGAAAAAGGTAAAAGGAAAGTCCTCATACATTACACTTGGAATAGACTGCACACTCTCTCTCGAAAAAGAGGTACCCACCAGTTTATTCTTCAAACTGGGACAATGCTACTAAACAGCAAAGGTCTCTTTTTTAATATAAGCCACTTTTCATGTCTTAGATTGATTCCAAAGACCCTGCTGATAATAATCATGGTGAGGTCGGGTCACCATAATTGGACTCAGTTTGATGCCTTGTCCCCCCCCCCCCACCCCGCCTCCTCTGGAACATTACATAACTATTGAACTGCCTTGGCCACAAATCAATGCAATCTGTCAATTGGATGCTGCTGCCTGGTGCCATTTTATTAATCATCACTACCACCCAGCTAATACGTTATCATCACTTCCTTCGCAGGGACTGTATTGAATTGTGAGTTTTATTGATATTTTTCTAGAATTCACCTAAATGGTGAATGTTTTTTTTAATGAGCCAACAAATAGAGATGCTGTTGACGAGGCTATCTCTTCAAATCTCTTCTTTTTTCTTTTTTTTTACATGTGACCTTGTACGCAGTAGCACCTTTCCTTGTTGTAAGAGGCCCACATCGATCTTGGTTTTGTCCCTGTGCAAAGAATTTGTCTCTTCTTATCTCTGCTGACAGGCTGTGTTCATCACCATACAGCACTCCTCCTCTCCTCCAGCACTGCTAAACTTAATGAATCAAATGAGGAGAGGACTGCAAAGTTTAAATATTAAGAGCACATATTTGGTTTTGTGAAAAACTTGTGGTACTATCTGCAACATCATCTGACACCCCATCTTTCACCTCTTGATAATTCTCTAGTGCCATAGGGCAGGGCACTATCCTTCAGGGATGAACAGATTCATGGTACTCATCAGCAATCAGTCGTCTCCTTCACAAGCTCACCACGCATCTCATTGCTCACAAAATGCTTTTGACTGCCATGTTTTAATCCTTCAAATTTTAGCCATTTTTAAATGCTCTTCTTGTCAGTTTGTTCACGTTCATGGTTATCAACTGGGGAAGAAAAAAGTTGAATTTGTTAAGTTTATATTTTCTCTTTAGATAAGGGCTCACATTATTCACTCACTTGTTAAACTTGTTTTACACAACATTTTACCACACCTTTACCCTCAGTTCCCTTTAAAAAAATAATTTTCTTCTAGCTTTGTGTCTGAGGAATACGCAACACATATTTAAGTCATTTGTATGCACAAAGCTGTGCTTTCCCAATTTATAATGCCACAATTTGCATTTGTGGGATAGAATGGGAAAAGAAATGGAAAGCATGCATTTTTAGAAAACAAAAAAGACTGATTTGCCCATTATTCTTATTTTGCAACAGGTTGCTGCATCCAAAGGTCAAGTCTGAGGGACCAGCAGTGTCTGACGTGAGAGGGAGAGGAAGAGGACATCCAAATAATAACCCCCCAGTGTGTTGTACATGGCTCTGTCAGCGCTCAGTGCTGTGAAGAGAGCTCTACCCAATAGTAGACAAGTAGAGAGGGTGAAAATGTGATGAACTTTACTGATGTCTCCCAGCTCAGTCGTGGACAGTGGCTGGTGAAGGAGTCATATTGCTTAATGAGACCATTGCTTATGTTGGGAATCTTAGGACAACGAATTACCAAGGGATTACTCCGTACCACATTCAGCAATAGGCTGGACATGGTGGTGTTATTAAGCCAAGAACCAAAATCACAGGACTGTTATGTTGGATTTTTTAAATCCTAATTTATTGTAATTTTTTTCCACTGGTTTGGTGTCTGTATTTTTCTGATCCATTTGAAATGGAGATACAGTGGCGTTTATGGAATAAGGACTGGGCCTCCTTTATAAGGCCATGGATACCTATACTGTTGGGCCTTCACCTCCAGTTCTCCCAGGCCTCCAACTGTCCCGAGGAGTGCCGCTGTGATCGCACCTTTGTTTATTGCAATGAGCGGAGCCTGACCTCAGTGCCTCTGGGAATCGGTGAGGGTTATAAGACCCTTTACCTCCACAACAACCAAATCAATAACGCTGGGTTTCCCTTGGAGCTTCACCACGTGGCTTCTGTGGAAACTGTGTATCTCTATGGCAACCAGCTGGATGAGTTCCCCATCAACCTGCCCCAAAATGTAAGGATTCTCCATCTGCAAGAGAACAACATTCAGACCATCTCCAAAGTGGCTCTGGCTCAGCTTCTTTGGCTGGAGGAGCTACATTTGGATGATAACTCAATTTCTACGGTAGGGGTGGAGGAAGGGGCCTTCCGTGAGGCAGTGAGCCTGAAGATGCTCTTCCTCACCAAAAACCACCTGAGCAGTGTGCCTATTGGTCTTCCAGATGATCTAAAAGAGTTGCGTTTGGACGAGAACCGGATCGCAGTTATTGCTGAGGAGGCATTTAAGAATGTCACACGCTTGCAGCGCCTCCTGTTGGATGGGAACCTGTTAACAGATGAAGGGATTGCACCAGGGACCTTTCAGGACCTGGTCACCCTGAGGGAGCTGTCCCTGGCCCGCAACTCACTCACATACCCTCCCCCGTTTCTCCCAGGGGAGGTGCTCCTCAAATTAAACTTTCAGGAAAATCAAATAAACCATATCCCTGTCAGAGCATTTGCAGGGTTGCACAAGCTGGAGAGACTGGATATTTCTAACAACCAGCTGCACTCGTTGACACAGGGGGTCTTTGATGGCCTCAACAGTCTCAGACAGCTCACTGTTCGGAACAACCTTTGGCTGTGCGACTGCAGCATCAAATGGGTAGTGTCATGGCTTAAATCTCTACCGGCTTCCCTCAATGTCCGTGGCTTCATGTGCCATAAACCTGAAAAGTTCCGGGGCATGGTGATCAGGGAGCTGAGTAATGAGCTTGTCCAGTGCCCGCAGAGCACAGCGACTGAACCCCTGCCCACCTCACCAGCTGACACTGCTCTGATCCCATCCCTGTCTTCATCCACAGATTTACCCATGGTCACTCAGTATGTTTCCTCCTCCTCCTGGCAACCTTTCCCCACATTACCCTCCCTCTACCCTATCTATTCAACCAGAGAGGGTGGGTTGAGGACTAAGCAACCTCTGGACCGCCGGAGGGAGACTTTGCAGGTTACATTTGCCATACTGAATGGCTCAGCTATCCATGTCAGCTGGGTGTCAGCCTTTCCAGTCACTGCCTACAAGGTGACCTGGGCGAGGATGGGTCCCAGTCTGACAGGGGACACTGTCAGGGAGAGAATAGTGGGTGGGGATCACCGTGGGATCCGACTGGCTAATCTTGAGCCAAAGTCCATCTATCGGATCTGTGTCATTCCCTTGGATGCATTCAATAATTACCGACCTAAAGATGATACTGTATGCACTGAGGCCATGACCACAGCGGCATCTTTCAGCCCTGACAACAACAAAAGACCATCAGGGCCTGAGCAGGCCACACAACACGAACCCAGCTCGCCTTTCTTGCTGGCTGGGCTGATTGGTGGGGCTGTGATCGTGGTGCTGGTGGTACTCCTCAGCATCTTCTGCTGGCACATGCACAAGAAGAGCCGCTCCAAGTCTTCCACCAACTGGAAGTACAACCGAGGGCGGAGAAAAGACGACTACTGCGAGGCAGGTACCAAGAAAGATAATTCAATCCTGGAAATGACCGAGACTAGTTTCCAGATAGTCTCACTCAACAACGAGCAGCTCCTCAAGGGAGATTTACACATTCAGCCTATTTACACCCCTAATGGGGGCATCGGTTTCCGAGACTGCCCCCTGGGAAACAACAGCACAGTCTGCTGCAAGAACAATGTTCAGGATGCAGGCTTTTGTCACACATGATAATTTTGGAGAGCATCAGGACAATTTTTACTGACAACCCATTCTTTACTGGACATTGTACAGTGTTAATATTATTTGAAACCCTATGTCTTCAAAAAATGTAATTTATACAATTAACTGGACAATATATTTTATATAACATTTGTTATAAGTTATTGGTTGCTGGAGTTGTGCTGTTTGAGTTCTGTGCACACTGACATGTACAATCAGGATTCATTTATTATTATTATTATTATTATTATTATTATTATTATTATTATTACTAAGGCTCCACCTAGATTATCAGTAATAGTGAATTATTTTAAAGTCATAGTATACTGTAACCATAATGATACAGAATCCACACCGTAGCTCCAGTGCATCATTAAAGTACTGAAGCCAGAGGTCCTAATGAGAGGAGAAATGAAACAGGCACAAGTCTCCCGCACTCACCACTAGAGGGCGTCATTTTGTGGAAACCATGCACCCCACAGCAATTTTCCTGTGACAGTTTATAATCAAGTCATCACCATAATTTGCCGCATTTCTTGCCACTGCAGTCAATAGAGATGGAAATTATTAGATTCCTGCTGTAGGATGAGGGCATATTTTTATGGAAATTAAATTTCTATCTGATTCAGAAGGAAATTTAAAGGTCACACTCATTAAACATTCACAGAGAGTGACAGGGCACAGTGCTTTCACCTACTTTTCAAGATTAATATATTATCACAGTTAAGGGGTCATGTTATTAGTGCTAGCTGTGTTTTATGGTGGGTGTCACAGAGTGAGCAGCAAAAAGCACATCTGCCATCAACTGTATGCTTAACCCAACTCTCCCTTTTGTTCAGCAAAAATAATGTTATGATAAAACAGTATATACAGTATATATATATGTGCCTTGAAGTTTAAGCTTACAAAGTCTTTTGATTCCATGTTTTTGCACAAGTGTTCTGTATATACATTCAATTGAATTGTTGAGGAAACCTCTTGCTCTTGATTATTTATTTACCTCGATACACATTTAATTAAAAACATATCTCCAAAAGGGAACGTCTCATGATCGGTCCTGGAATGATCACTGACACATACACATGTTGTAGAGCTCAGTGATAGTAGCAGAGGTCTGTTTGGAGAGGGGTCCTTTGAGGTATGACTACTGCAAGCTCACAAGTCTAAAGTCTACTCAACACAAAACCGTATTAAACCAGCCTCACTGCTGAACTGTGTTCAGCACAAGAGAAGTGCTTGCCCATAATTCAAAGGATAATTTTTATGACATGATCTACAGACTACAACCCTTCATCTCTCTTACATACACAAGGACGCGCAGCAGCCCTCCTCCTCCTCAGTTAAAGATTGGTGCATTTGTTCATATGCAGTCAAATAGAGTTATTGATGGGACAGAGGATTGGGAGACGGCGGAGTCAGAAGGTCCACGAGACCACATACCTGTCCCTCAATGAGACAAGTGCTGCTGTTTAAATAGCAATGCATCCTGAGCAGACACACCTGGGAATGGGAGATAACACTGATTGGTTTAATTTATATTATGCCCCAAACACACCTATGAATAATTAAGGGAATAAAGATATCCCCTTTGCGCCTTGTGCCCTACTTTGCACCCAGATTATGCACCTTTTAACTAGCAAAATGGAGATGGACACACCCTAAATGTACTTGCACAATAGACTTTAGACCATGCGCTTTAGATTGTTTAAAAAGGGCCCACAGCTTCAAATCTGTCATTGTTTAGAATCATTACAATTGTCATGTCTAAAGCTGTCAAACTGGCCTTTTTCACTGCAGGAGCTTAATGAAGACATTTTAGAGTTGAAAAAAATAACAAAAATGAAAATGAAAAACTCAACATTGCCTCCACTTCATTTTTGACCCTTTGTCATTGTTCGGTTAACTGGAAACATTCAATTAGCTGGAAAATTGTCTAGGAAATTGATCCTTGTGCTGTTTGAGACAATAACGCATCCAGGAGGATACTTTCTTTGTTTAGTTACAATCAAACTCTAAGACAAAACTTTGTAACCTATATGTAAAATTGAAGTTTATTTGGAGAGTATCTACAACTGTACTACAGAGGTGAATAGTTCAAATACAGCACGACCCATTGTCAGTTATGTGAGTAAGACTCAGGTCCTGAACAATACTGAAAATCAGAAAGTTCTGTTACCCAGTACTAAAGAACTCTCAAGCTCAAATTTAGTTTTTATTTGTCCAGGTCCAGGCCTGTTAGATTTGTACCACCCACAATACAATGGACTTGAAAGGAATTTAATAAAAAAAATTTTTAAATGCTTATCAACCTCTCTCTCTACAAATGGTGTCCCTGTTACTCTGAATAATCTACATTTGCATTTCTTTGGTTGAAAAAAAAATGTAAGATGATGAGCATTATTGTAACTTTTAAAGTTTCAGGGGATTTAATTTTTTTTTTAATCCTCTCTAATTAGAGTTGAAAATGTCTCTTAAAATTACAGTAACAGCATAAATGAAGAATCAGTTGAGAGAGAGGACACCGTGTTTCCCTGGTTATCAGGGACAAAACAATGTTAGTTCTCAGATTTCTTCTGTGTTAACTGTGTTGGACAGGATTTAATCCTCTTCTTGGATAGAGATCGATATTTCTTGACAGTGAAGCAGACATCAGACCTAATTTTTCTTCAAAACTAATGTGGTTTCCTTTCAAAACCATATCTCTAGATTGCCAGTGAACCGAATCTTAAACAATAATTCTGGTTTATAACAACACACAATGTTAATTCCTGAGTTCAAGAAACAAGTCAGACTGGCTAACATGAGCAGACTGGTTCTAAACAAAACCCCAGGTTTGTCAACATGATATGGAAGAGAGAGAAAAAGGAACAGTGAAATTATTGTCCAAACTGAACAATGTAAACGTTCATCACAGTTTACAGACTCACTTCCTGCTTGAAGTGGTTTAGACAGTCTTAATAAACTGCTGGTTTATTTACAACCATTGACTGTATATGAAAATGGACAATGTGACAGCTCCCCATGAGTGAAGCCAATACACCTAGATCGACCTCTGGTGGCTGGCTGCTGTATCATACCCCCCCCCCCCCCCCCCCACATTTTAACATGAGCCAAACTACAAAACACAATGTACACATCTTTTTTTTTTGTCTGTCATTGTAGGTAGTTTTGATCATACTAGTGTGTGTTGGCAAGAAAAGGTATTCAATAGGCAACAAAAACATGTACACACACACACACCTCTCTTTCTCTCTCTCTCTCTCTTTCTCTGTCTCTCTCTCACACACACACACACAGCACAGAAGAGTTATATCAGATATTTCAACAGGCTTTGATGGATCAATCAAATGATGGATGTTATTCAAGGTATGCAGTAAGGATTGAGAAAGGCAACGCAATCAGTAGAAGTAAGTCAGCTGAAAAGATTTTCTGTCCGTCTGTGTAAGTCACAGTTGTAGTGACACGGTCCAAGCAGCCAGGTGTGTTCGTCCAGCTGTGGCCTCTGGTGTTTGGTTATCAGTCTTTAATGAACTGTATTCCAGTGTGGTTCACCAATTTTATAATATTATTATATTATTCAAAATTATATGTGTTCACTGCAGTGCTTTATAAACAAATAGCCTACTATATGAAAACTAAAAATGCACTTGTTGCACATTGTTAGCTATTGATTCTTTAACGTGATTTGATGTTCTATTGGATTTCTACAGCGGCTGATGAAAATTTCATCAGTAAGTTTATGTACAGCCCTCTCCTCGCCAGAGGTGGGGACTGTGATGGTGAGACAGCGCTGATGAAATATTAAGACTTTGATTTAAGATTTCTTTTGGCTTAAAATCTTTTCAAACTGAAATGTGCTTATGCAATAATTAGGCTAATGTTCACAAAGCGAGAGTAAAATAGCACTGCTGGTTTGATTGATGATGATAACACTTGAATGTCACAAGTGTTGTAAAGCGCTTTTGAGGAGTCGGTAGACTTCTCGCATTAAGTTTGTTTTTGTAGATCACAACTGTTGCGTGGAAAGTGGTGTACGCCTGTTTCAGGCCCCGTTTGCATAGGATTCATACTAAAAGTGTACGTGTGCACAAAAGCCGAAAATGGCACAATAGTGCGCAATTTCCTTCTATAAACCCTAAAACAACTTGGAAATGTGCGCACATGGATCCACCTCATATCCCGCCCTCTACACACCCAAATTCAACCATAAATGGTCAATGCATGAATGTTGATGCATACAAACGAGCCTGCTGTTGGTAGTTCTTTGTTCAATGAAAAAAAAAAGTTTTTCTGACACAGAAATCATGATGTTTGCGGGTGAGGTGGAGGTTAGAAAGCACATCTTTATTCTTCCATTCATGTAGTCCTTGAGCAGTGTGAGGACAGTGCAAGTCCGTGCATCCATCATGCAGCATTACGCACCGCAGTATTTATATGTTTACAGTGATCAGACTGTCCGCTTCACACCTGAGCAAAATGATCGGGACAGTCAGTGGTGTCCCCACCCTGGGATATCATTTAAAAATATTCTTGATGCTTGAAAATTAAGTTTGATCAGTGAACACAATTTATTTATTTATTCAATTAAGTTTTGGTGAACTTGGCCTGCATGATTACGACTCATAATGAGGATATGGAGTGTAATGACGTGCGAGAGCTTCCACTGGCTTTATTTCCAGAGTTTACACAGTCCAGATGGGCCGGTGGTGAAGATGTGTCAGGTGAGGTGACTGGAGAAGGCATAGTGTGTGTTGCAGCCACCGCGCTGTCTCCACTGTGCTCTGTGAGCCTGACAGCACAGTCGTGTTCACTGCAGCACTTTGAACACAAATACCATATGAAAACTAAAATCGTACTTGGCGCACAGCTCTGTTCTATAACTCTTTATTATGTATATGTTATCTTGGATTTCTACAGCAGCTGATGATAATTTCAGACCTTGAAATCTTTACAAATTCCACCAATACGCTTATTGGCTTGGTCAGAAAGTCTGGTTTGACATCCAACTATTTTAGCTCGACCTGGCAAGGAGGGCAACTGGGAGCTAACCATGGAATTTTTAATTCTTCAAAGAACACAAGGATGGCATTGAATCAGCCTGGTGTTCAATCCACAAAGAATCCTAAAGACCTGAATGACCCAAGATAAGACAAGATATTTTATGTTTGCAAGGCCAAGGATCTGTTGTGCCCGGTTGCAAGTTTAGAGAGAGAAAAAAATAATCTTGTGACCTCCAACGTACAGTACAACGGGGAGCTGATGGGTGTCCACTACCTAGGGAACATGCAGAAAAAGACTGGTGAAGAGGTGATTACACACTTAATGTTTTTTTTGTCATGTCTGGTGATGGAAAGGTGAGTCCACAAAATATTTCTGGTGGCTGTGGCTCAGGTGGTGCTCGTGGGCGGTCGTCCAGTGATTGGAAGGTTAGTGGTTCGATCCCTGGCCCCTGCAGTCTACGTGTGAAAGTATCCTTAAGCAAGATACTGATATATAATATACTGAATATACTAATAATAAAGAGTGTGGTCTAGACCTACTCTATATGTTAAGTGCCATGAGATAACTTTTGCTGTGAATTGGCGCTATATAAATAAAATTTGATTTGATTTGATACTCAACCCCAAATTGCTCCCGATGCTGCGCCATCAGTATGTGCATGTGTGAATGGTTACTGCTTCTGATGAGCAGGTGGCACCCTGTAAGGTAGTCACTGCCACCAGTGTATGAATGTGTGTGTGAATGGGTGAAAGCTGACTTGTAAGTGTAAAGTGTAAAGTGTAAAGTGCTTTGATCAAACTGACTAGAAAAGCACTATATAAATGCAGTCCATTTACCATTTTCATTTACAGTGTTGCTGTGAAAATCTTTCTGGAGAATCTCATGGCTGGATCGCCAGATATTCTTGTTAAACATACTATCAAATTGTATTTATTATTAATTGTACTGTTTGTTACTCAACAGTACAATGTTATTGACTTTGACTAAATCTCACTAGCATAACATTATCTAACATAGCTGAGCCAAAGGCCTTATGCGATGAACGGACTAGATATACAGTATCTCCCATTGTTACAGTATATCTAAGTATGGTCCTATATACTGGAGTACTAAACAGCATTACATATGAACGTTATGGGATGGTGTAGGAGAAATAGCTGCTCCATTGAGGATTTTCAGCTCTTAGGCCAAATGGCCTGGAGGTGAGTGAGGTCACGCTGAAGACAATATGGTTTATGGCCTTGCATATCCACCCTCAGAGTGGGGATAAGCTTTTATCTTGGTCCCAGGGAGCATTGGCTCCACGAGGGTAAAGGTGTCAATTCAAGACCCTCCAGATCCCAGGTTTTGTCGATTCCGACCCTGGGAAAAATCCTGTGTGTCAAACTTTCACCACTTAACAGCCAGACTGGGTTGTTAATTATGCACTCTTGCCCCTTTTAATCTCCCGGGATGCAACCAACAGGAAGAGACTACCAACAATCACACATTACCAACCATTAAAGAATCACTCCTTGATGGAACAGAGACTGTTTAAGGACTGAACACATCACAAATAAAACAAAAACACTCCCTCTCTGCCTTTATATCTCTTCTACTCTGTTTGTTATCCCCACGACTATAGAATTCACCTTCTCATTTTCACCCTAGTGAGGATAAACAGAGAAGCCAGATGTGGGGTCGTAAATATAAGATGCATTCTTCTGTTAAAGTTGACTCTCTGCCTGTGTGAATTGTTATTTTTAATCCAAACTTTGAAATAATGTGAATTATACGTGTAATCAATTATTGAATGCCATATTACAATTTAGCTCACCTTTTCTTGTTTGCGGTAACTCTCACTTTTGTATGATTTAAAATAAGTGAGTTACAAATTTAGGAGTTTAATCCTTTTTCTAGCATAGAATCACACTGCCATCCAGTGGCGATAGTTAACAAGGATCCTGTAAGAATCTGATCCCTTAATCGTGGTTTGAGATGCAAGTAAAGCTTGATTAATCAAACTTAGCGGATCCATATGTTATTCTTTTCTTTGATATATTAAATTGATGTTACACAATAGACTACTAGGATTTAATAATGTTTGTTGTTTTGTATAAAATGCTTATACAGTGTTTCACTTTACATACTGTGTGATAACTTCATTAAGAATAATTTTTGTTAAGAGCCGCTCGATTGACCATAATGAAAAGAGTATGTTTCTAGCGCGCATAACATATAAATTATATAATTCCATCAAATAAAGTTAATCGCGTCTCTCTTAAAACAAAGTAAGCGTAAGGACCCTCCTTTACACAGAACACGCCTACCCGATGGAGAGAGAGACAAAACTACCAGGTTTGGCGCGCCTCTTTCTCTTCTTTCCGAACTCTTCGTGTCTAAACTTCTTACGTTTTCATAGCGTAACTTTAGCTTTTGTAATTCCTCCTTTGTTTTACCAAGTATAGCTTTTCAAGTCAACATTTGCTCGCTTCGTGTTTTTAACCAGTTTAACTCTCTGGAGTTTTTTTTTTTCCTTTTTGCACTTGTGATCGTCTACTTCACAAGTGGTGAAAGCACATCAACTTTATTGATTTTTGAACTCCAGTCACGCTTTAGTAGTAATTTTGAAGATAATATTGATCGGCCAACGACATTGTTTTCAACTTTATTATAAGCAAGTATAGTGAAATAGCAGAGCTACTATTCGAGCTGCAACTTCGGCGGATCAAGATTCTGCAGAGTCAGGGCCTGCCTGCCAGCCACCAAAATTACTCTGTAACTTATTTGCCAAACAGACTTTCTGCAGCCCACAATCGTGGACGTTGAGGACCACTCGCAGAACGTCGTTGTTGGACCCGATCTACTTCCACAGCACTGCGTTCCAGTTGGCATCGTCCCGCCGAGAAGTACCAGAGCCTTGAAGCAACAGTTTTGGGGGTCCTTCGAAGAACTTTCCTCTGAAGCGACGCTGCAAAGGAAGGAGGCAAAATCTCTCTCATCTGCTGCTGCTGCTGCTGCTGCTGTTGTGATAAGAGTTGATGTCGAATAGTAGGTCTAGCTATTTTGAGTTTTAATATTTTGGATTCTTAGATAATTGGTTTTGCCACAATATATGATTCATATGTCCCCATTTTATCTACGATCACATACTCTTTCACTATCGCCAATCTAAATAATAATTTCTGCTTACCATTTAAAAATCTCATATATGCATATTGTTTGATTTTGTGTCATATCATTTCATCACCAGTTATCCTTCATTTATTCACTTGTCAAGTTGTTGTCCGTGAATATTTCTTCTGAGCAGAACTAAGATCAATGTATCGAGGATTCATAACCCAGGTAATGAGATTGATTAATAACGGATTAATAATTGATTTCTAAGTGATTAATAGTGATTTCTGATCGATTTCTGACTAAATGATAACTGATTCATAACTGGTTACTGGGGATCACTTGATCTCTTAAATGTGCCCCATCAATAATTATAACGAGTGCAAATAATTAAACATTAAAGTAGTATTGTCTCCTACAATGGTAATGATTGTTCCAGGTAATAGTCAAACCCTCAGGTGTTACCAGAGAAATTGAGTAACAGATTGCGAAAATTTGATTGCAAAATGCCTGAAATGATAAATTAATGATACATTTTCTTTTTTTTCTTTGGCAAAGGGATAAGTGGGATAATGCCCTTCAAGCTGTCTATCAGGAATTAATAGACTTATTCCTGATAATGGACACCTCATCAGGCATTATCTCATAAACCTGTATTATATCTATTATTATATCTTGTCTTTTAGGTCATTGTGGTCATTTTCAAAAAGAACACCTTGTGAACTGAAACCTTAAAAATATAGTGTCTCCCTACCTTGAAAGTCTGACAATGTCATAAATATTTGGAAACTTTACATCCAAATGCATCATCTAGATCATCATGACAACTTCTCCATCTGCTGATGAAGAATGTGAGACGCAGATGGAAGATACAGAAGCTATCTACTGGATGTTGAGTTAAGATACATTTGTCCAACATAATTCAGATATCAGTCATGTCCTGCTTTTTATTTGAAGGAAGGGTTGCATCCATGAATTTTATAAACAGAGAGGCCACATGTGCATTGTTTTCTGTTGGAAATAATGCACCATGGTCTGCTTTATTTTTGGTAATTATCTCAGGGTTTCATAATTGATTATAAAGCAATATACCAAAGATTTCAAATACTACACCAAACTGATGCACACTCCCAAAGGAAAGGATTCAGCCTATATAATGTTGTAAATGGTTTTAAACCAATAGCAGCAGTGGACTAAATGGAGTGCCTTTTCTGCTTTAATTCATAGTGGGTGGATAAAGCTCAGTGATTCTCAGGAATGTTTGGCTTCAATTTCTCCTGGTCATTACTGTGGTCAGCTTGCATTAAATTGCATTAGAGAGCCACTAACAGCCTCCATCCCCTCTTCACACACGCATGCACGCACGCACACATATTGATCTCTGGAGCTCCACTGGATTATGAAAAATGGCTACCGACCTTAATGACACTTCACCTGAGATAGACTGCCTCTCTCCACTGCATTGCTAGTGGGGTGAAAATGCGTGCACAGGGAAATTGTGGTAAAACGTTATCCCAGTCTGTCCCTGTATCTTCCTGCATTGATTAACTGTTAAAACTGAGATATAAAGCAATAATTTATGCTAGAAATTAAGGATGGATTGCATAGTGGAGGGTCATTTGTTGGTGTTACAGCCTCACATCCTGGCTCACAGGGAAGTCAGTTCATCAAAGATAGAGTAAATGTTTGCACTCCAGTGGTACTGTTGATAATCTTTAATTTGTAAAAACCAGACTTGCAGTCAAATACAACTGGGTCCACACAACGGATGCCAAGTTGGTACTGAAACTGACAAATCGATCAGGGTGATTGGAAGGGAAAGAGCCTTAGTTGTTTTGCAAAATTTTCACAGTACTGCAATTGATGTCAGCATTAATGTAAATCAAATTTGGCTAAATCTGAACAAGGTAATCCTCAGATAATCAGAGAAAGTCCTGCAGCCTTTGGATTGGATTGGATTGAAGTGAAAAAGGCAGGGCTGTGACACTAAAAACAAGACTTTCTTCACTTTTCTTTTTTGTTTCCACTTCACTCACACCTTATAATGAACCTTTTTGAACTTTATTTACTTGTTACCATAACTTTTTTGTCTTTCCTGTTTGATTTAGAGCCGCGCAGTCTGCAGTCCTCCTCTGAGAAAACCAGTGGAGAGTGACTTTGACACAGTCAAGTTGGTTGCGACAGACAGACTGGTTTGTTTGTGTTCCAGCTGACTCTCTGGACACTGCAGACAGTCCAGTCAAAGCAGCAAAAAGACACTGAAACAAGGATGTGATGTTGTTGTAGATTTTTTGTTAATTCTTTTAATATATACAGATACAGTATATTCAGTCACAGGCTGCTCATGTTTCCTTTTCCCTCTTGTCCTGGACTGTGAAAAAGGTGCCCCACAGGAAGACTGGCCTGGATTTTACAAAGGACTTCAAGGACTGGGTGTTGGTGGAGCATGATGTCTCCACATTCACTGTGGCAGATTTACCATTGGAAGTTCTTGGTTATTTTTGAAACAATGATCCTTGATTTCAGAGGTAGAAAGAAGACTTGACTGGTGAAATTGTCACTGGCACATTTTTAATTTGCTTGCTACAGCTAATAAATCTTGACGTTAGCTTTATGAGTTGAAAAACGCAATCTCCTTTTCACAAGAATCCCGTGAAAAGGTTTCAAATATTAACTTGACGGCTACATACATAAAATTGTACTCGAAGACTGAGGCTAAAGTTGCATGTTGCAAAGGCAGTATTTTCACCATCTGCTGATGTATGTATAAAACTAGAAAGGAAAGCACTAGAAAGGAAGGAGCAGCATTGTTTCTGCATTGCAGTGTAGAGCTAGTTAACCATCGTATTATACAGTATGAGAGGGAAAAATATATGATGAGACTGGTATGTCATTCTAACATAACCCTGTTCAGCTGCAGAAAGCCAGAAACAGGTTAGATTTAAGCTATATAAATAGTATTTTTAAATAATATGTTTTCATTTTAAATGTTAAAAGAGAAAAAGACTTTTAGGATGAGGATTAACCAATGTGTGTCAGAATTAGCGCTTGGGTAATGAGTTTTGCTGGAGTTCAGTATAAACTCCCCAAAATCCAATAAGGAGATAGTTTATGATGTTCATCTTGGCCTGTAATGATAATGTTATAGCTGTACGTAGTAAGCTAGTTAACCAGACATGAGTTGGGACTTGACTTGAGATTTTGGACTTTGGACTTACTTGTGGTTTGCAAGACAATGACTTGGTCCAACCTCTGCTGACATTCATAGTTACAGTTGCTAAGCTATGATTAGACAAATGTTGTTCAGAGGAGGGGTTTAGTGAATGGTCAATTACAATAAAGCCTTCATCATTTTTATGCTGCCATCATTTTAAAATTGGAGCAGAATTTACAGACGTTCCCCATATTCATATTTTTCAAACAATTTTAGTTTCAGGTTTTGTGGTTGGCATATGATCTAACAAGAGACATTTTTCTGCTCTCTTCCTTTGCAGTCTGTTGATCACATCAAGGTGTCATATTTTGGACTGTCAATGATTGGTCCAGTGAACAGACCTGAACAAAGAATGCTGTGTGAAGATTGTCAGAGAGTTCACTGACAGAGGGGTTAGTCCTTTCTCTTCTCTCTGTTAATCAAATGTTATATGTATTGTTGTACTTATTATTCAACTTTATGTTTCCTCTGCTCATCCATTTCCTCGTACAGGTATCAGGAACTCCACAGTTTATTGCCCCATAAGTGATTCTGAAGAAAGGCTATGAAACCTATAGACTGGTGGGCCATGGCCTTTCTTTGGACGTTCACTTAAATCTTTAAATTCAGTTCACTTAATCTTTAATCTTTTGTCAGGTGTTCACAAGTAAGAATCTTTAGTTCAATTTAATATCTTCACACGCACCCTTTCTGCACATTTTTGTCATTCTAGCTGTTCTGAATAAATCTTTCTGTATTTTAAAGATGATTAAAATGTCTCTTTGTGATTTAACTAAAAATTGGAGAGAATGTAGATTTCAACTCTTTTAACTTGAGGATATTAATTTTTACATTATATTTATGATGTTTTTCTCTAAGAATTCTACCATTCACAGCTATAGGTGATGTTGATAAAATCTAAATTTCTTGTCACCCTTCTCCTGAAAAAGAACTGTGTGGGACGCCTGTCACGGCTTAAGCCGGAAACACTAGGAACAGAGGGGTTTTGGACCCAAATGCAGAGACCAGAGGCAAAGCAGGTTAAATAAACTGATTTATTTAACTAAAGGGTAACTAAAAGGTCCAACACAGGCTAAGCACAAAAACCAATAACCAAGTAACATAGAAAAATCCCAAAACTAAACAGGGTCAAAAACCAAGAGGCAAAAAACAGGCACAGGGAACAAGACAGGCAGACACAGAGAAAACTCACTGACATGACATACACAATGAACTGACAAAGACAAAAGGAAGGGCACAGCCTTAAAAAAAACAACTAACAAGACACAGATGAAACCAATCAGGGCGAGATACACAAGGAAAGGACTACAAAATACAACAGGAAACAAGAAACTCAAAGCATGAGACAATAAATAACTGAGAAATAACCTAAACTCAACACAAGGAAATTAAACTAAACATGAAGCCATGACAACGCCTGGGGACAGGTTACTTATGATGGACAGCACTGATAAACCACTTGGAGAAACTACTGTGGAGAGATTGGGTCAGGTTCAATCCTTAGGCCAAGCCAGAGATGTGTAGATGTACAAACTAAATATATGATTGTGTTACTTCTTACCCTGGAGGAGCCAGTGAGGTGAAGGCGCATCCATTCTTTCAGGGTCTGGCCTGGAATGACCTCCCGAGTCAGAAAGCTCCATTTGTCCCTCAGCTGGAGAATGAGGAGGTTATCATAGCAACGCAGATACATAGACAAACCTTAACTCATGTCTGACAGGAGCACAGGATGCTTACTGGTTTGATAACAGGCTGTTAGGATGTCCGTAATTGGAATCTTGTTTAAGTGCAAAGATTCATGATCATCATGGTGCACATGGACGGACTCGAGAAGTGCTTTTTCCCCAACTTTTTGGGGTAGAGACTTGATTTTTCAGAAAATGTCTGGTGGGAGATTAATTTGTGATAAATGAAATGTCAGTCTCATTGTCATGACTTAGTGTTTAACAGTTGTTGCTCAAATCAAATCAAATCAAATTTTATTTGTATAGCGCCAATTCACAACAAAGTTATCTCATGACACTTAACATGTA
>JBBPCS010056780.1:0-18129 GCA_037974645.1 Hollardia meadi
CACAATCATTCTCTCTCATACACCATCATACTCTCTCACACACACTATCATACTCTCTCACACACACAATCATTCTCACTCATACACCATCATACTCTCTCACACACACAATCATTCTCTCTCACACACACAATCATTCTCTCACACACACAATCATTCTCTCACACACACAATCATACTCTCTCACATACACAATCATTCTCTCTCATACACCATCATACTCTCTCACACACACTATCATACTCTCTCACATCATACTCTCTCACACACACTATCATTCTCTCTCACATCATACTCTCTCACACACACTATCATTCTCTCTCATACACCATCATACTCTCTCACACACACTATCATACTCTCTCACACACAATCATTCTCTCTCATACACCATCATACTCTCTCACACACACTATCATACTCTCTCACACACACAATCATTCTCTCTCATACACCATCATACTCTCTCAAACACACAATCATTTTCTCTCATACACCATCATACTCTCTCACATACACTATCATACTCTCTCATATACACCATCATACCCTCTCTCACACACTGTTATTCCCTCTCACACACTGTTATAAAGGGTATGATGTTGTATGTGAGAGGGTATGATGGTATATGTGAGAGGGCATGATGGTGTATGTGAGAGAGAATGATTGGGTGTGTATGAGAGATTGACAGTGTATGTGAAAGAAAATAGTAGTGTGTATGAGAGTCGTTGATGGTGTGTGAAAGAGTAAGAATGATTTTTGGCCTAAACGGCCTCTAATACACAATACACAATTTTCAACTAACGTTATTTGCATTTTCTCGCTTTACGCATTTTCTCTAATTATACAGACAGTAAACATTGTATATGAGTGCCCCACATATTATGTTATTGAGCTTTGAAAGCTAGGAATTTAAGTCTTACCGTTTTATCTCCGGTAACTTGCATCCAGCATTGGCAAGTGTCCCACACAGTTCCACAGCCATGACATCTGCCCGTTCACCACTGACGTTCTGCCCAATTGACACAAGGGGGAGTGTTAACATCGTTTCACATCAGCCACACTGACAAGGCTGCCTGCAGATGTGTCTGCAGACATTTTTTGTTTATCGGCCTCGTGAGCGCAGGCATCGGCCGATGCCGATTATCTCAAAAAGCCATTAATCGGCCCAATTAATCGGCCGACCAATTGATCGGTCAACCTCTAATACTGAGCATTATTTTGTCAGCTAAATTACATTTAGAAACTTTTTTTCCTCCCATGCTCCTTCTCACAGGGCTTAATGAAACCTTGTGAATCTGTGCAGTTTATCCATGTATCCCTTTCTACGCCTTTCCTGCAATTCCTTGGAGAAGTAGATACATGAACTTCTGATTTTTGGGTTCCTATTTTTGGTTCCTGGTGTCAATACATGTTCCCACTGAGCAAAGACACATCCAAAAGGCATCAATTTAACATCAAAAGACGTCCCCTCAAGAACCAGAATGAAAGTTTTTGCGACATCTTTTTTTAACGTCATTTAACGGTTTCACTATTGACGTCTAAGTGACATGGTTCAAAATCAAAAATTTTACAACATCATTTTTAGACATCTTTTCAACGTCAATTACATTACAGCTTTTTATGGGTCAAAATTAGAGGGGAATGACCTCGGTGCCGAGAGTAGGACTCAATCCAAGGACCACTGCAAAGTTTCAATATATGAAGCATTTATTCTACCAGGTGAGCTAACTACCTTTACACTTCTTATCATGGAATACTATCTTTTTGTCATCGAACCTTCATCACCTAGGTTATTGTTGTAAGGGTTAGGGTTACAAAACATGGCATTCAATGAAATTGGTTCAACTGAAGGTAGTGTGCTTGCTTGTGAGCAACTGAGCAAAATTATCACATTCTTTTTAATTGATGTTTTACACAGCACCCCAACTTTTTTTAGAATCAGGGTTGTATAAACTAAGATTTTAATTGAAATGAGGCAAAATTTCCCAAATACCTGATTCCATGGGGATTTAAACTTCCCAGAAAGCCTGCCCCTTTGCAACCTCTTGTTTTTTGTAAATAATTGAATAATTATGATACAATTACAAAATATCAGCATTTTGTCAGATTGGTTCAAATATTGAACCTGTTTTAGATGTCTGGAGATCTCCTAAAGGGGCCCTGGCCAGATGCTCAAATCTGTAGTTTTTCTTGCACGTCCACAGACGTCCAACAGGGTCCTGAACCAGATGTTCAAATATTTAACCTATGATGTCCATAAGAGGTCCCAGTCAGATGTTCAGCTATTGACCCAGTTTTGAACGTTTGATGGATGTCCAAAAATGGTTCCGGACAGACGGACGTTTTACAGACATGATCTGAACGTCTCTCTGACGTCGCATATTTGCTGGGTTATTAAGTAGGCTGTTGAAATGGTTGTGTGGAGAGGAAAAAAATTATCCAAGTTCACTTTTTTTTTCGTAAAGAAAATTCTTAAATGATCTCAGTATTTTTTTATATTTTCACACAAAAGGCAAGTTCATAAAAATGACACATTATCATGTGATGTGAGATTGATCCCACAAAGACTCCACTGATAAAATATAACATTTTACATTTGAGGTTTTAATGCTTAAGAGTTTCCTCATATTGGACTCATTTATTCATTCTACTTATGCCTGGCACTTATTCTGCTATAGCCATCAGATGTATTTCATTATTTATCTTCCTTTATAATAGTTTGCATTGTCACTGGTGGCCTCTGCCATTCCTGTGCTGGATTCAAATAACACAAATGCAGAAGGCATTTTGAAGAAGGAACATACAGTATTTGTATCAGTGTATAAGTGACATTTAATTTTTTTTATTATGGCTGAGCACTTATGGAAATCTAAATAACTAAAAGACAGACGTTTCCTGCCTCCAGGAAATGTCATTTGGAACTGAACTCCGGGATGGGAAATTTTAGCAAAATCTGTATCTTAAAATGCACTTACACCCCTTTTATTATCAGATTTCAATGTGTGGTAAAGTAATGACTAAAAGCTACAGACTGTCACTCTTGGGTCAATCCACCCAGTGCCTAAACTTTAATTGATCAATACTTGTTTTACCTCACAATGTGCTGTGCATTAATTTGGAAGCCATTTTTACAGTGATAGCATCCATGTTTGATTCATACATTTCCTAACACTCTGTAAACCACACCATGATGAAATAAGAATTTGCTCAATGTCAGTTCAAAGCACCAGACTTATCAGACTTTAATCTCAGCTGCTGTAATGCTTCCTTTAAAATTCTTGGCGTTAGCTTGAAACATACATTGAGCCAGACCTTTCATCGGACTGACATCAAGGCAATATCCAAATCAACATATTTCATCTCTGTTGTGTCTCTGTCTCCATGGAATACACACCCTGTTTCCTTTACTAAATTAGAAAGTACAAATCTGTCTTATATTTCAGAACTGGTTAAAGAAATGTACTACTACTCCATCCATCCATCCATTTTCTTCTGCTTAAGCCAGGAATGTTTCGCTTTTCCTGTGGGATCCCGAGGCATTCCCAGACCAGATGAGATGTGTATCCCTTCAGCGAGTTCTGTTTCTACCCCTCAGTTGGACGTGCCCGGAAAACCTCCAAAGGGAGGCTCCCTGGAGGCATCTTAATCAGATCCCCAAACCACATCAGCCTGCTCCTTTTGATGTAAAGGAGTGGTGACTCTACTCCGAGCTCCCCCTGGATGTCCAAGCTCCTCGCCCTATATCTGGGGCTGAACCCAGCCACCTTAAGGAGGAAACTAATTTTCATTCACTTGTATTTACAACCTCATTCGTCCAGTCACTACCTAGAGCTCATGACCGCAGGTGAGGGTTGGAATGTCGATCAGCTAGTAAATCGAAAGTTTTGCCCTCTGGTTCAGCTCCCACAATGGACCCATACAACGCCTGCATGAATGCTGATGCCGCATCAATCTGCCTGCTCAATTTTCTCGAGAACAATACCCAAAGATACAACTCCTTTGCATGGGGCAGCAACTCACCCCCAACCTGGAGGGACCAGTCCATCGCGTCTTCTCAGAGATCCATGGCCTCAGACTTGGAGGTGCAGACTGGTGGTCATAGAATTATAGTAAAAATGTATAAAATATCCATAGACAGTTTTTTGAAAAAAATACCTTTTCGGAGCTGATGAGAGCAAGAATTGTGACTGGTTTGTCTGGCCAACAGAAAACAAATCTGAGACATCTGAGATAAAAGAGACCCTCTTCCTGCTATTTTCAGAAAGTCCATTTCAAGTATAGTAAACAGGCCGAGCAGTGTTTATTTACTCAGGCAAAAATGGAAATGACAAACTTCAGGGTGGGGAAAAATCCCAACGAAACAAAACAAAAACAAATAAGTCAATCGTTGCATATACTAATGACGAAATACTTAAACAAAAATAATAATATAAAATTATATATTTTTATTATATAAAAATATAATAAGACAAACATTTTTTTTAAAAAAGGCTACCCAAAACTTCTTGCCATATTGCTCTTAGAAATTTTAACACAGAAGCAGACTGACTGTCATAACACCTTCACTATGTATTGTTATATAACACCTATGATGTCTCGAGGCTCATGGAAAAACTCAGATGAAGAGGGTGACTGTGTAAACCTAACCCAACTTTTGCTAACCATTTTTCCTTAAAGATGTTGTATAAAAAGTCTTGCAAAGGAGAGCAGTTGAAAAACAGAGTGAACAGCATACAAAATAGCCTCTGAGCTACAAACATTATGAACTAAACATTTCTGTATAGGGAGCAATAATGTCAAGGCTTTATTTGAGAGTGTTTTGTAATGTGTTTTGCTGAACTTTTGAATGAAGAGACTTGGTGCCCAATGCTACAATTATCTCACGTGACACCGATTCTGATTGCTCTCCATTGGCTCCCCATCAAATTTAGAATACAATTTAGAGTTCTGGTGATCACCTATAGAGCTCTGCATGGTCAGGCACCTGCCTACATTAGAGATCTACTGCAGCCGTATGTCACCAGCAGGTCTCTAAGGTCCTCTGATCAGGGTTTGTTGGTTGTTCCTCGATCCAGGTGTAAAACCAAAGGAGACTATGCTTTTGAGGTTGTGGCTCCTAAACTGTGGAATTCTCTCCCATTGGACTTAAGATCTGTGGACACAGTGGACACCTTTAAAAAGCAGCTCAAGACCCATTTGTTTAGACTTGCCTCTGTGTAAATTTCTTTCTGTATGCTTTTTATTGTGTTTTATGTCTATGTACTGTATATGCTATGTTTTATGCTTTATTGCCTCTGTGAAGCACTTTGTGACGTCTTTGCTCTTGAAAGGTGCTAAATAAATAAAACTTACTTACTTACTTACTCTATACAGCACTGCTTTTGTACAAACTTCAAGTTTATACAAAAGCAGCCAGGGTGGCAAATGCTGGAGTACTACTAAGGAGAGTCCAGGCAGGGTTTAAAAATACCCTGACAGCCAGAGGTCTATACAAACATATACAAATAGGAAATGTAAGGCTGGGTAACGTCTTTACAACTTAAACACCAGTTGCAGAAACCACGATAATATCCCCAAAACTGTCATAGTCTGTGCTGTTCTGCACTTGCTATATATTGTAGCAAACCTAATAATAAAAGTTATTAAGTTTGTGACACGTTTTTTTTTTTTGTTTTGTTTTTTCCAGAATTTGTGTGAATGCTTTGTGCCCATGTTTCATATTCAGGATATATATTTGTAGCAAACAAGTCAAACTCTAGAGACCACTCAACCAACATCAGTGCCACATGTGACAGTATATTGCATCAGTTATGGTAGCTGCTCTTCTACTAAAGGATTATTTATATCTTTATTTATTGCCCCTGCTTCATGGCTTGCCTTATATAAGCAACCCCCCTCTCTCTTTCTGCTAACAAAAGCTGAGTTTGTTTATTTGCAAGGTAAATGTCATGTTTAAAATAAACCTTGTTCTTCTCCACCTCTTTTCCTCTTTTCTCTTCTGATGCTCCTCTTGTTCTCTTTTCATCCTCCTATTCTCTCCATTGCTGTCAGTGGTAAAAGCCGTGCCACCTACATCCACCATAACAACATCGGTGCCTGCAGCAAGAAGAGAGGGAAGGCGTAATGAGGGGGCAATGACGTGAGAGAGATGGAGGTGATCATTAAAGGTGGACGAACAGTTAAAGAGGTGGGGGGTCAACAAAGGCTTTGCAGTTACATCACATAGTTCTTAGAAACTGAGCAAGATTTCAGGAAATGGCTGAACCCAGCCAATAAACATTCATAAGCAGAAAAGGATCCAATGTACAACCACAAAGTGTTGTTTACATTTCTGTTTGTGTACAGATTAAACACGTGATAAAACATGTTAATCAGGGAGCTTCTGAGGTTACATTTAAGTTTGAACTGCTCTCTTTCCTATCTTTGTGCTAAGCGGTGGAACCTCATATCCAGCATACAGACAACTTTCTTTAAGAAAAAGAATAAGCATATTTCTTCAAACACTGAACCATTCTTTTGTGTACAGAGCTGGCGCCAGGAGGCAGTTTACTTAACATCAAGACTTCAGTACCAGTTAATATGGGCACTTCCAAATCCTGCATAACCAACAGCATGATCACTTTTTGTTGGGAGTGAGAAGTCATTTCATGTATCCTACTATAGATCTTTTCATAAAATACGGCGGGCACACAACCGCACGCTACTGCGACTGTGTAGCAGGTAAAAAAAACCCTGCTCCGCCCCACATATGTGACGCATCACATCCGTGCCTCATGTAATTCAGCAGTAGTAGTAATTTCTGATTGAGTTTGGATTAAAGTATAAAAATACAATGTGTTTATTGGTGAGCTTTAGAGAGCTAGGCTAGCTGTTTCTCCCCCTTTAATTTGCATTAGTTAGAATAGTATTCATGTTTTATCACACTCTCAGTAAGAAAGCAAACAAACTTGTTTCCCAAAATATTGAACCATTCTTTCAAAACCCAAGACCTAATGATGATAATTTATTTTGGCACTGTTGAATCTGTACCTATTAAAGCATGCCAAATTATCTACCAAGTTCAAAATGTCACTTGTTCGTTGCTTTAGAACTGCAAATCCAGTCCAAACAAAGACATTCAATCATTTTGAAATTGTAACTCAGCTCTACTATTACATTAAATTAACGCGTTAACAATAAAATATTAAAATGACAATCAAATTTGGGATTCAGTCCATAATTTCTTCCAGTTTCGGAGTCCAAAAAGCAGACGTACTTTACTACCTGTTTTTTAGATTCTTCCGACAATAATGATGATGAATTCCTCCATAAATAACTTGTTTTATTTCCAATTTCCACTTTTATTGTTTAAATATTTCATTTTCACTCTTAATGTTTCAATATTTCAAATGTTGCCCAGGGCAAGGAGAGAGTTTCCTGCAGTGAAGTACAGTACAGTATCATAAAAAATTATGCAGTGTATGTATGTGAGAACAAAATCAGTGAATGAGAGGATGTATTGCAAATGAAATTGCATTAAGTCAGTATATGCACTAGTCTGAACTGGATGTGAAACTGATTCATTAGCGTGTCACCAACCTCGCCCCCACACGCCTCCTCTCCATCATTCCTAGCTGTCATGAGGCCAAGCCTACCGGCTGCTGCTGTAATAAACAATGTTGTTTTTTTTGTTTTTTTTTACTCGTACACAAAACTAATGTGCTTGATAATTAGGTGGCTGATAAATTGGCCCATCGCAGTGTGCTCTGTGTGTTTGTGCTTACTGTATGCATGCTTTAATATGCCACTTATAATAGGTGCAGTGGTGTGTTCATTTATCACCTCTATCATTATGAAACACTCACTGTGCGCTGCAGGTGTATGTGTGTTATGTTTCTAACAAGTTACTGTATTTAGCCAGGATGTACATGCCTTTTGAATCTTTATATTTCATAAGGCTACTTTTGCCCAAAATGTTTTTTTTCACCCCACAAAACCTGTAATTGTTTTTTAAAAGTTTTGCTTTAAAGAACTTTGTTGCTATTTTAATATGCCAAAGCACTAACAGTACACGGCTGCATTCTATTATGGCTTACCGGAATACTTACTTTGAATGAAGCCAACATCCTTGTTTTTTTGGAAGTAGATAAAATTTATTGTGAACAGAAAACAGACTTTGGCTCTTAGATCCCGGCAGGAAGTAGATCACCATGGGAAGCAGTCCGACAGATTAGGAGCTTCCAATCTGAAGGAGACTTCAGATAGACACTGGTGGTGACAAGGAATGGAGCTTGATCGGAGGGTTTGATTGGAGATGGTGGTCCATGGTTGAGGTGGTGAAGGGGTGGAGGTGGGTTGCCAAATTTTTGCAGTGCTGGAATGACGGCAGAGAGTGAGATACTTTTAAAGTTTGACAGCTTACACGAGATTGGCTAAAGGAGAATGTGGCAGGTTGTCATTGGATGAAGGGGAGGATGAGCTACCAGAGCTTAGAGAAAGCGGGAAGCTGCTTGTGACTTAGAGGGCATGCTCAAGGAGTCTTCCTGACTTAACTTTCACTAAGCTCCATTTCAATCAGGAGAGACTTATAAGAGAAATAAACAAGAATGAGAGAATTCAAAGAAGGTGATGCGCCTTATAAAGGGCATGATAACACTAGAAGAAGAGCGCCCTTTATTTATGATATCAATGATGGCTTTGGTGTTGCATAGCATGGCTATTCTTTTGCGTTGCCAATAATGTCCCTAAACATGGCAGGCCACTGCAATAGGATAAATCTCATACAGGGCAGATGAAAAAAAATTTAGCTCTGAGAATGCAGTTGGCCAGTTACTGGCTAACCAAGTAACCAAGAAGGAGGCCAAATCAAGCATCCTGGAAATGAAGCGACCTCGTAGAATTACGTACATTGCAAAATTAAGGTGTCCTAGAAGAGAGAGTAACTGCCGCTTTGAAATGGTTTCAGTTGATGTGAATGACAGGGAGGGATGTTTTCATTTTGACGGTGTCGACAGTGATGCCAAGAAACGGGACTAATAATTTTTTCATCTGAGAGCGGAACGCCGAAATGACTGAACAATCAGTTTCAATTTTGACAGAGAGGAAAAGGAGTTGTCGTATGGTGGATCGATTAGCAGGAAATCATGAAGGAGATGGAGCACTGCTGGACGTCTAAAATTAAAACAACTTCTACAGCCAAATGTAAGTCTGACGGCAAAGTAAAGCTTGGAGTCCCACTTAATGCCAAAGAGATGCCACTAAGGCCAGTGAATGGGGAAAATTCTGAAAGCATCTGTAATATCTGCTTTTGATAACCATGTGCCCTGACCAGCCAGTTTGATCAATTTTATTGCATTATCCACTGTAGCGCGTAATGAAGGGAAAAGGGGATGAGAGAGATGAGACTGCTGACACTAACCACGGGGCCAGAGCCAGGAGCTGATAAATCTAAAATTAATATTTTCTTTCCTGAGAATTTCCTCGTGGCAATTCTGACAAGACTGTGAATTTTGCTCTTTCCCCAATAACTGTGACACTGCCTTTGGATCCCTGATAGCAGACTGGAGATTTTTGGCAACATATGAGGAGTCCTCGGATGTAATGACCCCTACTCGGAAACAAATCAGGGCTACATAGGCGTCTAATTCTGCTCTCCTGTCGGAAAAAAAACACAACAGATTACGTCTCTGTAAATCCCGAAAGCCACCAGAAATTCTCCAATTGACAGATCTCTTGCTAAGCGGGGGTCAGATGATAATTTTTTACTACAGAAGGAATATAAGGCCTACCTAGCAGAGAGAGACAGAGAGTGTGAATGAGAAGGCTCAGCTGCGCTTATGCCAGACTGAGGGAAGAGACCTGGCTGAGACGCGGTGGGGAAGGCTACAGATGCCGAGGCTGAGGCATTTTCAAATAACTGGAGACATGACTTGATAGCTTCAGCGGATCTCATCAGCGATTGCATGGTGGATAGAAGGACATCAGCAGGCAGCGGCGTTGGAGCAGCTGGAGCGGCAAGTATTGCAGGACTGGCAGGAGCCGTTGAAGCGGCAGGCGCAGCTGGACTGGGACGAACGGCCGGAGTGGAAGCTCTGGAAGGCCTGGATGAAGATGGAGTTCTTTTTGGATAGGGCGCTGCAGATCTCCTGGTCCGTTTACATCCACGCTGAGTCTCTAAAAGAGGATCAGATTCGTAATCCAACATGCTTTGACGAGCAGAGAGGAGGTAACAGCATACAAAAAGGAGAGCAAAAGTCATGCAGATAAAGCAGCAACACAACATTCTTTGCAGTGCTGGACTGACAGCTGAATGACAGCAGAGAGAGAGAGACACTTTTAAAGTTTGACAGCATTCACAAGATTAGCTAAAGGAGAGTGTGGCAGGTTGTGATTGGATGAAGAGGAGCATGACTTAGTGAAGCTTCGACTAAGCGGGAAGCTGCTTGTTACTTAGAAGGCATGCAAAAGGAGATTCTTCCTGACTGAACTTTCGCTAAGCTTCATTAGTTAGACCTGTTAAAATGAAAAAGTATGTATGTACAGTATGTATTGGCATGACTGTAATTATGTACAGTATTGGCGAAGTATATTAGGTTGTACAAACTTTACAATGCAAGTACATTATTTGGAAAATTTTTAATTTAGATTAAGATACAGATAATAATGCGGTGTAGGCAAGCTGTGAATGAGCTCTGGTACACCTGGGCAGGCAAATGAATGAAAACCAGTTTTCACATTTAAACTATGTGTCTGGAGCACGTTGATCACCAGTGATCAATCATCAGTGATTCATTCAATCAAAATAGATGATCTGCCTGCTGATCTGCCTGGAGTTCACCACAAGGCTAGGCAGATATATTGCTTGAGCTATTAGTGATTTAGCAGTGCAAGAATTACAGAGAAATTGAGCTAAAGAACTAGCGCTGTCATTCAGTGGCTAACCCAGTTAGCACTAAGCACACATCCACAGCAGTACAGTACACAGTAATTGTTGGGGCGGGTAGTCTCTTTGGACTGAAGTACATTAGTGATAGCTATTTCGCTTTTGTATATATGGTGGTTGCATGTAATAGAAGTATTTACTTCTGTATTTATTCGACTAAACACTAGCTGCTCACACATATCTTCCAGCTGGAGTTACGGGGCACTCAGTGTTGTCACGCCAGTCTGGTCTCATTCCCAGGGCTTCAGATACCTACCAGATATCTTGTCATGTCCCTCTACATCACATTGAGATGCAGAAGGTAGCCTACCCATTAGCGTCTGGATGAGACCCACCAGACTTTTAAGAGGTTGGGGCTGAGTGGTGGGTCGCGCACAACTTTCATCCAGGAGAACAGAGGTTGCGTCCCATGTAAAACCAAATGTCCCCGATCTTTTCCTAAACCTTACCTCAAAGCGCCGTTTGATGATAAGCATGTATTAAAGAGGCTTTGTGTCACATACAGACACTAAAGGGTATCCAACCCTTTAAATTGGCACTAACCTTGATAGCTAGAACCACTTAATCCATCATTATTTAGCTTTAGGTGTGCTGCATAAATTGTGTAATATTGGGAATTGGTTATCATGCCAATACATAACTGCATACACAGATCCACACATAGACGGTGACATCAGCTAAAAATAATAAAACCAGTCAAAATCCCTTGCTTTCAGGTTTATTATAGCACAAATGCAAACAGTCAGTACTGTATTCCATGTGAAAGACACTCAATGAGTAAGACTTGCTCCTGTAATTCAGATATGCAGGTATGCAACCTGAAGCAAGGCGTTACAGTGAAAATGGTTATTATGGTGTGTCCGACAAAGCACTCGAAACACAGATAAGCAAAAACATTCCCTTGTGTGTTTGTCACTGTGTGTCTCTGTACACACCTCTTTCGCTCTGTCCCTGCTGCCCCTTGGCTCTCTCTGTCCCTCAACTGCATTATCTCCTAACCAGATAATTTACTGTCTGCAGATGGCCTGCACTGCTGTCAGTGTAAGTGTGGAAATGTGTGTGTGAGTGTGTGTCAAAGTGTGTCAAGGTTATTACAGTCAATTTAAACTAAAATGCAAGTCATCCCATGTACTCAGGCAGCTGTGGTATAAAAAAAGAATTCAAGTATTTGTCAATGTCAATGATTTAAAAGATGTTTGTCAATGTATCTTTTAAATCTCCTATTTTATACCTGCTTTTATGCAATCCGCCTGTCATTTTATAATAACTGTAATTCAAAGAACAATAACAATAGGCTTCAAAGCAGCTGATGGAAATGTCACGTCCCGTGGCTCAGGCTCAGTGTCATTGTACTTTCACCCTGTGTTTTGTGGCAGAAAGGCTTTGCGCATCACACGCAGACACTAAAGGGGGGGCTTTGCTCGTTGCACTCAGACGCTCAAGGGTACCTTGTGCATCTGGATGAGATGCTTAGGGCTTGACAAAGCGGAGTTGTTATCTGACAACCTGAGATGAGAACGTGTTGCTTAAACATGAGAAGGGGCCCAATCCAGACACTGACTTTTTGTAAGAGACCACAAGCCAAAAACGCTGGAAAGTTTTCCTCTTTAACAATGCATTGTTTTTCATAAACTAATCACATATTTTTATATGAAATCTTAATCTGAAAAATAAACATTATTGAAAGCTGTTAAATGTAGAAAAAATAATATTTCCCTCTAACATGTGAATTGTAGTAGCATTAATTAGAACTGTTTAAGTAAAGTACCTCAACACAACTTAAGTACAGTTGATTATATGTACTTTCTTACTTTCCAAGACCACTACTCAGTCACTAAACTAGTCAGCCTCTCAGTCTGTATCCTGACAGGGTGGGCTGACTTTAGCCTGTAGATTCCAGCTCCTGAATTTTCTGCATTTTTCATGTGCTGTTATGATCAAACAGTGAGAGCAATCCCCTGTGGCCACAGAAATCTTAACGCAACAAGTCAGGTCATTGCCCGTGATGGCAAGCATGTGTGTCTGTGTGTGTTTGTGGGAAAACATGCAGAGACAGAGACAGCAGGGAAAAGAAGACACGAAGAGATATGGAAGACATGGAAACTTCCAGGGAGTATAATGTGTGTATAATAACTATCATGTCCTGTTTCTCAACTGAAGCATTAATTCAAGTTTTTTTAAAGCTGGTATCAACATCCCATCCTGATACTAATCCCAAAAACAAAAGTTAAAGTTGAGATTAAGTAGTCTTAGGGTGCCTTCACATGTGGCTTGTTTGGAGCAGTTGTTATGAAACCGGGAGCGTTCCACCCCAAAGAACGGTTTGTTTGGGCATATGTGAACACGGCAATCTAACTCAGACTCGGGACAAAACAAGTGGACCGAGATCGCCAAGAAAGGGTGGTCTCGGCTCCCCTCCAATTAAACCCTAGAGTTATTCAACTGTGGTGTTAAAGCAAAGGGACGCATCACAGCATGTTATGATCACATATCTGCCTTATGTGATTTTAGCATGATTTCAAAGCTAAACTTCTGATAAATTCATCTGCTGATCATGAAATCTGTTTTGGAAGCGATCTTATAATCTGTGTGAGCCATGTACTGTATGTATTCTTGCAAATAATTTGGTAACCAATTTTATAGGTATACATGTTACTGTGGGTATTTTCCCTAATTAATAGGTCAGAGGCATTTAAATCTGCTGTTCCTGTATCCTCATCCATGTACTTGAATGTATCATTTAGTCCTGGACATGTCAGCGCCGCTCAAAGTTTCTTCCAAAATTGCCCAGTGGCCACGCGTGGTATTGCTGCGAAATATTACCCTGTGGGCCAAAAAGCTTTTGTCTCCATAGACCACCATTACACCATTATCTGTAAAACTGTTGACAGGACAACTCAAACTGCAAACAAGGTCAATTATGACTCTTACTCTTATGATTTTTTGATCCATGGAGGTTTGATATTTTCCATGAGCTGAGAAAAGTGATTTAAAAATCTCTGACATCATCACAATTTAAAGACTAAGAGCCGAGCAGGAACTCACAGGGCCAGCAGAAAAAAACACTACTGCACATATTCAGTGGGGCGCATAACCAGGAAGTAAACCCGGAACATTTCTGGTGTATGCAGCAGGTGAGCAATTCTCATTGGGGTGAATAGGTGCCATCTTTGGGTCTGGTATCTATTTACGAATGAACTGACTAAATGAACTTAACTACACTTGGGAATACACCCTTAGTATTAAGTAGCAGTATTAGCATTTCTTATAATGTATACTTTAAAAACTATATCAGTAAAAGTAAGGTCAGACATTGTTATTTATTATGCATATTCTTGAATTCAATTTGCATGTCCGCAACTTTGACCAACAAGTGATGATGAGTGTAATAATCTTTACGATTTTTTTCAAAAACAGTATTATATTAACTATAAGACACATAGTTAATAACGACAATAGGTCATAATTAGGGTATGAATCCGGTTAACAACAAAAAGGCAACCATTCTGGCAAAATATAATAAGCCGTTCCAAAGTTTAGTTTGAGGAATCATTAAAAGTCACTTTCCTGATCAGAGCAGATATTGTAAAAGACAATATGGTCCAGCAATGTTTTTGAATTCCATTGGGGGGATACTCATTGTTGTATGCATGTTGACATTAACAATAAGTTACAGCTGAACAAACTTTTTTTTTTGTATTAACAATGGATTAAATTATTGTGTAAGGGGTCTAATTTTTGTCTAAACACACTAGGATTATTGGTTGGTGGCACCTCTGTATTGTTTTGGTGAGTTCTTTTATGGATCAGTGAGTTACGTCTTTTGTACTTTTATTTTTAGAGTGTAGGGTTTAGTCAGGCCTAGCTTTGTTATGTTGATTTGTTTGGCACAACCACATTGTCCCCTCCTCCCCCACATTTTAAGGACCTGTGTATTATGCAAGTATTAAGATAAGCTTGACATAAATCACTATTTTCACTTCTACTTTGATTTCCTTCAATTTCTTTGGTTGCTGTGTTACTGTCTCTGCTTTCCTTTTATTTAAACAAAGTGGGACGCAACAATCATTTTATCTTAATACATATTTGTGTGCAATTTAGTTTTAGTTAGCACATGAATTCATGAGAAATGAAAACATACCTCCAGCACAAGGGCAAACAAAACTCTAAAACCTCCCTGTGTACACATGCTCAGCACCAAATAGCAGCAAGACAAGGTTAGCAACTACCTGGTGAACATAGTGGAGCATTTAGCATCTGAAGAGCCAATCATTTCCCTCTGGAGTTGGTCTAGAGAAACTGAACTAAAAGGGGATTGAAAACAGGAGTTATTTTTGTCAGGTAGCCAGAAACGCAACTCTAAATGAATGCTAATGTTGCTATGTGTCTGCTGGATGTCTAAATATGCAAAAATCACTGTGCTGCTTTAAGTGCTTGTTGTAACAAGGTAAAAAGTATAAACAAAAAAAAACAAACAACTGCTGACTGCTTGTGCTGCCAAGTAAAAAAAACTGTTTAAATATCAGATGCATATCTAGTTAATCAGCATACGGAGACATTCAGAGGAGAAATGTATCACTTAAATTTTGAGGGACTTGATGACATTTTGCAGAACTTTGGCAGAACTATGCAAACAGGCTTAATGCAGAATTACCTACGACTATGTTGTGTCAACATGGAGATAATCTTTAGGATTTTGTCAGTAACTTAGAGAAAGTGATGTCCCTCAGCAATCCTACCCTGTGTTTGCGTCTTGGTGGCTTTGCTTTTTACATCATCTGATATTTTCTAGGTTTTACAGTATTGTGTGCAGCAACCAGGAGTTTTCTTCCATCTAAGAATGCGTACAATGACCCAAAAAAGCTGTTTCCAATTTTCAATACAGAGCCAGAAATGAATAGCCCCTTGTTTTCCTTTCGCTTTTGAACGTTATTAAGTATATCCACATGAAAGTGAAAATGATTGTGACTTACTGTGGTTTTGTTTTCAGGCCTAGAGCCAGGCTGCATTGACATTTGATACGGTTTTATATCCAACACAGTTCTTTACACAGGTGCTTAAATTGTCCTCTGCAAAATTAAAGAAATCCAATTTTATCCACAGTGGGTTCTCCACACCGTTCTCTTTCCCTCCCTCACACACAAACATTAATACACCTCCAGACAGCAATTACCATGCAGCAGATGTTGGCTTGAGCGGAGAACAGCTGATACACAAATGCGTGCTCACACACCCGGACACAACAAAAGACTGCCAAAATGAGAATTTGAGGACGTCACCTTTGGTTAAACTTAAGTAACTGTGATTAATGGGTGTCTCTAACAGGATTTGTACTTTTTTTATGACCCCTGTGACATCTCTCGAAGCCCCCCACAGGATGTGCTTGACCTGCAGGCAGGAAAGTGGTGCTTTAATAAACATGGTGTGCTGTTTGCTACCCGGGCTTCAAACTTTCATCCTGCAAACACACTGGGCCCTCTGAAACATGTGACGCTATATCAGGATTAATCTCATTATGTAGCGCAGCAGGGAGTTGTCATCACCTGCCTCTACTGCTGTACAGATGAAAGCTGGTCATATTTCAATGATGGGGATAGTATCAAGTAATTGCATTGTAATGATTTGTGTCATGGTAATATGGAGCAGACATTCTCTTGATATGTATTAGTGTGTGAATGATGTGTGGACTTGCCTTCATTGTGGGGAAAAAAGCAAGTATAATGTAAATCATTAGTTTTTAAATTGAATACTTGGTTTAAGGTTAGGGTAAAGTTAGGTTATGAAAATGTGTGTGTGTGTGTGTGTGTGTGTGTGTGTTTATGGTGACCTTGCCATATATATAATCTTTATTAATGACTTGATATTTTCAATCAGGATGTCACGATGAACTACACATCCAGTCTCATAATCAAAGGCAATAGATTAGACTAGCTCAGCCATTTCTAATATCTGGCACTGAAGGCTATACATCGCATCTTAGAAGGAACGTGTTAAAAATGACATAACGTGTTTTCTGATGCAGCACACGTGTTAAAATTTAACACGTGTGGTTTTTAATACATCTGTTCTACACCATAACCCTCCTGTGTGGAAAAACAACACTCAGTGTGTTTTTAATATGTGTGCAGCATCAGCTCAGGGTTAACACGTTATCATTCTGTGAAATTGTAATGTGTATATGCATACATTGTTTATGCAGGATTACAAGTTACAATTGTTATACGCACATTGTTTTTTACACTATATACTGCTTTCACTTTTTCAAAACTCTTCACACGTCTCTTTACAACAGTTAATATCTTATCCAAAGTCCACTAAAGCACAACAGTGTGCACTAATAAATATATTATCAAGTGCAAAGAGCAGGTGGTGACAGGAGCGGTTGTGTTTGCATGCGCCTCACATTTTCTTAAATTAATTATTTAATAATAACATACAGTATAAAGTGCTCCAGTTTTTATTGAAGAACAGCTATGTACAGCATGCTAACCTCAACAACCCAGCTGTATTGTAACGTTAACTTAGTGTTAGCTGTCCTTACTAGCTAGGCTCCTTACATGCTTGCTAATAACTAATTTGAAGAGTAGTGTTTCTGAGATTTGAATAAAACAGACTTATCAGAAGTACTCAGAAGTACTGCACAAGGGTGGAGGTTATATACACATATTTCTTACTAATAATGAATTTCAATTTTCTGTTTGACTCATTTAGACTTTAAAAAATGTTTACTTTAAAAACTATTGTCATTCTAAAACTTTATTTTAGTATGAAATAATTTGCAAAAATGCAAAAAATATTGCCCAAAAAAACCTAACCCTTGATTAAATTCTTTCCTGGTGTAAATGTAAGACTGAATGCTTTATGTGTGAACCCTGTGACCCTGTGTTTCAACATGCCCACCTTAATGCTAAGATACAATCAGTCAGTCACCCACAAGCTTTCACAGGACGAGCAGGTGAGAAAATTGATGGATTGATGGAATTATATCAAGTACAGTTATCAGTACAGATGATGTACGGAGTAAATGTTTTTGAAGACTTGTCTTAAAATGATGGAATAATTTTGAGCACTGCAAGGCATCTGTGCGATTTAACAGTGACAGTCGGGGACACAGACTTCAAATCAAATCAATTTTATTTATATAGCGCCAATTCACAACAAAGTTATCTCATGACACTTAACATGTAGAGTAGGTCTAGACCACA
>JBBPCS010056811.1:0-45928 GCA_037974645.1 Hollardia meadi
AACATTGTACTGTAGCCATGATCAATATCATTCACTTCATCTGTCAGTGGTTTTAATGTTGTGGCTGATCGGTGTATGAATCATTTGCCACAGAACTATTCAACTTGAGTGAAGTTGGTATCGGGAGCTCTATGTCAGATATGCAACAAAGAAAAGGACAAAGTCTCAAACTCTGTCTGTGTTTAATGTCCCATTATTTTATTCCATTTCATCATATTTATCTGTTTATTGATTCATTTTAATATGAAAACTCCCATATGTCAGTCAAAAGCCCTCATTTACTCTGTGTATGTGAAGAAAAATGGACGAGCAAACTGACCTGGACAGTCCTTCACATGAGGGAGGGGTTTGCAGACGTTGATGTAAAAGCTGCGAGATTTGACCGCATATGTATCTATGGCGATCCAGGGGCTGTCGTCTCCATTCCGGATCAAGTGCCTCAGGTCGTACTCGTTCCCGTGGGAATCTACAGGTAAGAGAAAGGTATATTTAGACGCACAAGAAAAAGGGAGTGGTGTAAGGGTTCTTGAGTTCATTGTAAACAACCTCACTCAAACACAAAAGAAGAGTCCTCTTTCTCAAATGTGTTTACTATCTTTTGTCTAAGATAACCACGTGCAGATACTACTTTCCCCCCAACATATAAGAGCTGTGTGCGAGTGTGTTCATACCAGTGATCTGGCAGTCAACTGGAGCAGGGACGCAGGCCAGAGCAGTGGAGAACTCAAAGAGGACGTCGTGGACCGTGTGGTCAGGCAACGTATTCATGTCCTCTCGCAGAAGTTTCAATGAGCCAGGGTGAGAGTTTGGATCACACACGAGATTAATGGTGAAGGTGTCCCGCGTTGCTGACGAAGAAGGAAAATTTCAATGAAAAGATGTTAATGTTTATCAAAGTCTGACTGACATTAATTCTCATTTTTGCTAATTGTTGAATAATGGCCAGAAAAGCGTTTTTGCAGAACATTATGGTGTCACGCCTGAATATAAAATGTCAGAAATTCATTATCCTGTTAGACACAGCTGATCAAACATGACACTCTCAGTTACCGTAAATATAAAACAGATTTTTGTGTCCCTGGTGTTACCTGTGGGATTGTCCAGGGGTCCCTTGTAGGTCAGTTTGAGCAGGCCATCGGTGGAGTACTGGAGGGTCTTCTCCACCCCCACTGGACTCAAGGGACGCCCGTCTTCCAGCTCGCAGCCAGCATGGCCAGGTCCACATTCTGCCATGTCTGAGCAGATATTCACCTACAGGGTGGTGAGGAGGAGCAATTGAAGGGATATTTTATCCTTATATTTTATAGACACAAGTTTAAAAAGTCAAGTCAAGTTAACAGAGGTAGAAAAAGTCACATGTTATTTGCTGAAAAGTGCAAAAAACAGCATCAACATTACAAGCTTCTGCAGACTGGAATTACCTGCACGGCTTTACTGCTATAATGTAGTGTTGAATGTTTTTTATGCCTACATTATAGTAAACATTATATACAAAGTAACCAACCTGAAGACGTCAACTTGGACTGCAATATTGGCTACATCACAAAAATGCATTGGAACAGCCAATGCGAGCTGCATTTGGTGGACATTATTCACTGTTGTACTATCAAAGTGTCTGTCTTACCAGGAAGTCTTTTCCATTTGCATTTGTCCTGTATCCAGTCTTGGAGGCCAAAAGCAGAAGGTTGAACTCAAAGCCCGTGTTGGGGTCCACCACAGCACAGCTCTGAGGGACAAAGTACTCATCTCAGCCAAACATGTTTTTCAGAATCATATCCATTTCCAAGCGTAACATCTTTCCAAATCAGTGAGCATAAGTAAGTTACACACAGGATGAGATGAGAATATGTTGTAATATAGGTGAACTCACGTTGTTCTTGGTGGTGGTGATGGCACAGGCTGCCCTGGTGTCCCACCTGAAGTTGGCAGTACAGTTCTGGTACATCAGGAACTGTGGGTGCAGTGACTGCACAGAGTGCAACACAAACAGTCTCAGACACATGAAAAGTATTCAGTGCCAACAAGCTGCACTCTACTTCTTGTGCACAGCAGACTCACCTCAGATCCTCTGGAGCACACCAGGTGGATGCGTGTTGTGTACGTGAGCTTCAGTCCGTCCGACATGCAGACAGAGCCGTCTGTGAACTCCAGCAGCAGCCGGTCCCGGCCCTCGATGATCGGCCCTCGCTTGGAAACACCCATGTTACTGACTGACACAACCTCCTTCGGAGAGCCCTGAGGACACAAGGGAGGAAACACATCCTGAATCTCATTTTACAGCCTGCAATCATGAGTAAAAGTAAATTATTTAAGCAGTACGACTGACGGCATGAATGTTAAGGTGGTGAACAAACAGACAAACAACAGTGTTTTTGTTGCAGCAGGCAGCAGTTTTCAGCGATAAAGATCAAACCACAGAGCCCTTTCTGGCAGAAAGGACTGTTTTTAACCCAATCCATGATCTTTTCCTAAATCTAACCAAGTAGTTTTGTTGCCAATTAACCAAACTGCAACACACAGCTGAAAAAAGAAAATAAATAAAACTCTAAAAATAACAGGTCAACAATGTAACACAATCACAAAGGACTTGAACCAGTCTCCCGTGTTTCACTCATCCACCACGACCTGCTCCCAGGTGACGCTCTTTATACTGCACAGAAGCACGGCTCCATATGAATGCTAATGTTACTCCAGAACTTCTGGATGTGTAACTAAGCATCTGTTTACCAACTAGTTCACCAAATCAACTTTAAAAGGTGATGATACGTCAAAGTTATGGTCACAACTTGTTATTAATGCCCTTGAGTGGCCAAAAAGACCAGTTATTGTTATTGTTTAGTGATGTGTGTATCAGCAGGGACCAAAGGGCTGAACACAGGGGTGTTTTAGACAGTTTTGTCTCAGCTCAACATGACTTAAAGCACAATCAAATATATGGACATAGAGGTGAACAGGAGTTAAATTTGGCCATGGCTGTCCCGGCACATATCTGTCCCAACACAAACAGACAGGACTTTATGATGCATTTAAGCGCTCCTCTTAAACTCTTATAAATATACTTGAATGGCCACAAACATTTAGAAGTTTCTATTTTTTTCTTTCGTTGAAATAAATTCGGCCCTTTTGCCTTTTGCCAGCACTGGCAACTTTGCCATTTGTATAATGTAAACTAAGATTTTGTAGCTTTTAAGTTACATTTCTGTTTTCCGCATTGTGTTTCCAGACGTTACAGACCTGCTCCTGTATGTACTTCATCTGGCAGACGGACGCGTGGCGGTCGCAGCCTGGAACGGGGTTGAGAGGCCGACATATGTTGATGTAATACTTCTTCAGGTTCAGGGTGTCGGACAAATCCATGACCTGCCAGTTGCTACTGGAGGTGGAGCGTGACAAGCTGGAGGCAGAATAAGGCAAAAGGAAGGTGAAGAGGAGCAAGTTTTTCTTGTTTTTGTTTCCTTTTCTCTTGACCTTGTGAATATTTGGAGAAGCGTTTTATGTGTGTGCTGTTTTACATTAAAAAAACCCCCCTATCTTGGCTGCTATCCATGCATTACCTGGATAAGTCGTACTGGTCAAGAGTGTTGGGATCTGTCACCAAACACTCATGAGGCGTTTCAGGACATGCGTAGGATGTATACCAGCGGAAGTTATAAGTGTATTTGTCCTCAGCCTGGATTCATAAAAGATTAAAGTTTGTAGATGCAAAGATTTTACAGGTGATGTACAAAATATGGAGGCCACAGAAGACCATAAAGAAAATGCCCAAAAGTGTAGACAAATGGTTTACCTGGAATTCAGGTTGTCCAGCTCCAGCTTCTGGGTCACAGAGGAAGGAGATAAGCGTGGATCTGAGAGTGTGTTGTTCGTTGTTGTACTGGGAACCGTTGCTGTAGGTCAGCTGGATCAGGCCGTCGTAGTACGACAGACGGGAGTTTGCTTCGCCGAGACTCCAAGAAGCTTGACTCGTGACGCTGCTGGTTAATATGCAAAGACTCTCTTTTATCAGAGGTTCAAACCTGATATCCTCAAAATTCCATAAGACAAAGACTGTGAGCAAAAGAACTGTGAATAAATCTCTGCAAATGCTCAACCAGTGTACACATCGTGGCGATAAGAATTTAAGTACAAATTTTAAGCCTCCAAAACTTCATTTATCCAAAACCAGACATCTGATTCACACAAAACGTGGTATTCCCTCCATCTCTCGTATTTCCAGTAGAAATTTGACAAACAAAACAACTGACATCCACTATAACATGATTTAGCAGGAAAAACTTGATTTATACTCTAGATGTTTATATAATTTTGACCTTTTAACCAAAAAGGGATAAATGAGGATGTAAAAAACATATTCAAACACATTATGTATACTTCTGAAATTAATCTGCTGATAGGTGACACGATCGAATTTAACACTAATGTGCATTTACAGTATAAGGTTGTGTTTAAAAGGAAATGTCTGAGTGCTCCAGCTCACATGTCACCGGCTCCGTCTTTCTTCTGTTCGACCTGACATACTCCGGCCTTTTCAGGACAGTTGGCAGCTTTGACAGGACCACAGACATTGATGAAGTAGTCATAGTTGCCACTGGTCAGGTTGTAGAAGCCACCGACGGCTTTGGTGAGAGGCGACAAGTCGAAAGAGAGGTCTGTGGAGCGACAGAGGCTAGTTAGAGGGGAGGATTAAAGAAGTGACTCATCAGTGACTCAACAGCTAGATGGCAGCACAAGTTGCCTTTTTAATGAGTCCCATATGAGCTCAACAACCATCATGTGACATAAAGGTGTGGAGGTTAAAATGCTTGGAACTCCCCACCAGGTTGTAGAGCATAGCATGTAATAAATGTTTTTAAAAACAAAAGAGGAATTCTAGATTAGGATTAAGGCAAATTAACTCAAACATGTTGTGCAACAACTTTTTTTGCTGCTTGATATTAAAGGAAAAGTTTCTCATTTTTCATGACTAATCTAGAAGAAAATTTGTAGATGAAGCATAATTTTAACATTTTAAGATCATTAGAAATGGTAGATGACATGTAAATAACACAAATGTGATACAAGAAACGTGTTGTTTTTCCTAAATATCCCTCCACCCGTTCTCTCCACACTTGTCCATGCCGGTGTCAGAGGCACATATGTGAAACTGAAACTGGAGTAATGACAGAGGGCTGAACTGACTGTGGTAGAATTAGGAGGGGGGATTTGTTTTCTTAGAAGAGGATAGACTTTAAAATACACAAAATGATGAAAATTATGATTATGTGTCTGTACATGAATAACAAACTGCATGTACTGGATCTGTTTAAATTTCCTGTATCTTTTCAAATTGCAATTCATAGTGCAGAAACAAAAGGTATTGCAATGTCAGTTTTTTCCAACATCATGCAGCCCTAGTATATGAGCTTTGCCAAATGTCAGAAAGACCATGTTAATGTGGGTGTTTCCTGTTGAAGTGGAGCTGAAACAAATGAACTGGCATCAGTGTTTCCAGTAGGAAATTGTTTTTACCAGATGAAAGCGCTGGTCAGGGTCTGCTATTTGTTAACATTAAACTAACTGTAACTCCATGCAGACTGTTGGGCCACTCCTTAAATATGTGGGAATACTGAATACTTCACTGTATGAATTTCCCCGAAGAATGAATGTTTCATTTAAGTGTAGTGATTTATTCAGGAGACAGAAGGAACTTATGTGAAATAAAGAGCACCTTCAGCAATGAAACTATTTTTGATAGTTTAAATCTCTCTTTCTATCTCTTCAACACAACCTAGCAAATAGTTTGTTTTGTGCTTAGTTTTTCCACTCATACACATTCCCCGTGAACTCCATTGATTCTTTCTCATCTTTCCCTCACTGCGCTCTTCCTGCTCAAGTGAAATATTGATCAGTCAGAAACCACGCTAGTCAAGCTTGTGCGTTTGTGTCGTACCAGCCTGAGCGTCCTCCACCTTGCAGTCGTCTCCCTGCGTCTTGGAGAGGACGCAGGCGGCGGCAGTGTACCACTCCAACTCGTACACACACCCGTCAGACGAAATGCTACGAAGGACAGGAGCGCTCTCCAGATCTCCTGCAAGAAGACGAGAAGAAGAAAAGTGTAGGAGGAGTGGCGCCGACATCACAACCAAACCGAGATGAGAGAGAAAAGTGAAAAAATGTTTGAAAAATGATTTATTCCTGGTCAACCTACCTGGTTTGCACTTGAGGGTCAGGATAGTTTGGATTCTTGTCTTTTTATTGATGCAAAAACTTCCATCGGTATACAACAGTCTGATGTCATTTCCCATTTTAGTCTTCTGAGGAGACGAGAGGAAGCTGCCCAGACTGATGGCCTGATGATTCTTATCTGGAGAAAGACACAATCTATAAACTTCACTGGAAATGTTCACCGTAATGAAGGGATCTAGATATCCCTCTTTAATGTGTTTTTAATACTTGACAACCATGAATGATGAATAATAATAAAGTTCTTGACTCCCCTACACTGAATCTTTTGGGGAAAAGACTCTTACCCACGGCACAGATGGAGGCATTCACCGGGCAGCCAGCAGCAACTCCTGACTGGACGACTTTGTGACAGACGTTCAGGTAGAAACGAGAGTCCGACTTTGGAGATTGGGCATCCACCACCTCCCAGTTCCCAGTGACATCTGACCCTGAAGCAAACAGACAGAGACACAGAGGAGGTGATTTTTCAGCAACAAATGTTTAGGAATGATAGACGGCTTGGAAAAGGAGCTATAATGAGTGAATAAAGTTACAACCAATTGGTTTTTAAAGACAAATTGACATTTCTGGAAGCATATCCCACTGGAGAGTTTGAGAAAAAATAATAAAAGTAATGGGTAACACATTTTAGACATACTTAAGCCCCATTCAGACTGTATTTATTTATCCAGAGGAACATTCCCTGCACTAGTCAGTGAGTTTATGTGTGTGGGTTCACCCCCACCCCAGTTAAAATTAGTCACAACTTTTTAAACTGGATCTCTTCAGGTTATTTTTATTGCAATTTTTTTTAGCTGCTTGTTGAAACACCAGAATATAGACCTATTTGGGTACCAATATGATTACAGGAAAAATTAAAGCCATGAAGAGAGATGGAGCCTGTAAAAGCTCATGAAATGTGCTGTTGTAATGTCAGCTATGAGTAGTTAATTACTGGTATTCTCATTTGAGCCCCATTATTAGCCTATATTTGGTTAAAAATATACATATAATATGCTGAATTAGTTATTAGCAGTTCCTGTTAGCAGCTATAATGGATGTACACCATCACTGGATCACTTTGATGATAAAGAAACCTTCTGAAGCGTCTTTTTTTTTTTGTTAAGCAGAGATATGATCGTTTATTTGTGATGGCCATCGGAGATAATGATCGCTCACACTGAAAGGGATCAGTATGTGCTTCATGTCTGTGTGTTATGTTATGACTCAGAGAAGGAGTACCGTCGCCTCACTCGGTGTCTTCGCCTCCCCCCTAGAACTCTCCCACGCCCCCCAGGGGAAACTTTTGGCTTTTGTGGAAAAGTCATGAAAAGTAATTTTCCAAGAGTTAAAATGCTGTCTGGAACAACAAGTAATGTTTCTGATGAGAACAGCAAATATTTGATTTTCATTCCCACCTCTAATGTGACTCAATCAGTTGTGATCAAGGACTTTCTAAACAACCAATTAAGAATAAATCAATTTTTAACTATAAATACATGATAAATGTCATTTTAGATGTGGAGCTAATTTCATTACAGGCAAATAACTGTAAAAGAGCAAATCAGCATCAGTGTAAACCTGTGTGGAGCTGAAATAAATCTGTGTATTTCCTGTAATTATGAGAAATCTTAAAGCCCTGTTAATAAATAAGAGTCACACAACAAGCAAACTCACCAGGGAATCGTGTGAGTGGTGAAAGGTCATAGTGTTTGTTTTCATCTCTGACTCGACACAGCAGATCCTCCTTCTCTTTGACGCAGGCGAAAGCCGTCTCCCAGTCAAAGTAATACGTGCAGTCCGTCTCCCCGGCGAAAACTGGAGACCCTCGCCCACCGTAGGCTGCAGAAAATAAGGCAAAACATGAATTCAGGATCAAGTTGAAGTTTTGACATGATTCCACCTGTCAGGCAATTTTGTATTATTGGAACAATCTGGAAATAATACAAGGTGACACGAAAAATGCACAAATAACTCAGCCTCTCCATGAGTACATTAAAATATTTAAAATATAGTTTGTTGCACATTAATGGAGGAAGAATTGCAAAGGAAGAATACACATTATTCTTTCCTGTTACATCTAATGTTCCTCTGACTCCATTAGTTTAATTTTGGAAATGCAGAATCAAAGATGAAATCAATTATATCCTCATGATTTTTTTAATTCATTGAGTTATTGTGCACCATGTTCAGTACACATAGTATGTACCGCGGTGTGCCTTGTTGTAATTGCTTTGTAATCCTTGATGGGGCCAAAGTAAGAAAACGGGGTAAATTGATTGTCTCACATGCATTCTTGTTGCACTCGAAGTTGATGATGGTCATTCTCTGGAAGCCACTGGAGCATGTGGCCCCATCTGGGTAGATCAGAGTCAGATCTCCATCTGAATAACTACAGATGAAACAATAAACACAGGGAGGGAGGAGTGAAACAGGGTTGGAAGGTGACAAAGTTAACAAAGTTTGACATTTTCATCCATGGTCCGATTTTAAATGTTGCTACTTTTTAAGATAACAGAGGGAAAATATCAGAAGCAAACTCAACCTTGTGCAACCTAAAAATTGGGGAAACAATCGAAAAGGTTTTTTTTTAAAGTCACATGGAGGTTAATTCTGCAAGTTTTTGTGTGGCAGTTTATACTGTGTTTTCATCAGATCACACCTTTTTCCCCCCTTGTTTGTGTGTGGACTTCATCACACACTGATTACAACATCCTCCACAAATGAGGGGGTTGAACCATCTGAAGAAGGCAGCCATGCATGTTAATATAGTGTTTGTTCTGCTGTGAGGCTGCGTTTCATATCATCACAACATGGAAGTTATTCCAATAATATCACAACAAGCTCTTTATTGTTCACAACATATTTTTACGGCATCCCTGAGGGAAATCTCACTGTGGAGCCGCTCAAACTGCAAGACATCAAAATTTCCGAAATGCCAGAAATCTGTGAGCAAGACTGTTGATCATTCAGGCGGTTAATCAGGTGTTATGCATTCGACTTTTCATTTATGAGAGAATGACCAGACAAGTGCCACAAAAGTTACACAGTCTCACGTCCAATAGTTGCAAAGGTTACTGTACTTTCAAGGTAAAAAAAAAAAAATGCAGTGAAGCCTTTAGTTCGTTCAAAGCTTTTTGTCCCCGCTGATGTTACGACAAAGTAAGAAGAGACTTCCATTCACACATTACCGTAGTGTCTGGTTCTCATATTTTCCAGCAACCTTCTTCACGTCTCCGGACTTCTTCACCTGGCAGGACGATATAAAATTGTCGTCGCCACATTCTTTGGTGGTAACTTCTCCACACACGTTCAGGTAGTAGACGTAGCTTTCATCCCCGTCGGTGGGCCCAGAATGTGCATAGTACGGATGATCTGTAGCTGCACACACAAACACATAATCCCATCGGAGGGTTTAGATATTTGACCGATGACTAATTATCATCATCGTTTACAGTAGATATACTTCTGTGGAGGTCTTTCAGAGTATTGTGATATTTACAGATGAAACATTTCTAGTAGATTTTTTTTGTCAATCTTTTTAGGTAAATTCCTGACAGGAAAGTGAATAATAGTATTCCCAAAACGTGGAACTATTTCTTTCAAGATACTAAAAATTGGTAAAATCACAAACAACATTTAGCTTCAATTAGCATTACCCAACATTTATCCGTATTTGCACGAGGAGATGCAGGACTTCTGATTAGACAGACAACTGTGGCCGACATCATGACACACACAGATCGTGCACAGAATGTGACAATTAGTGGGAAAAGCTTTTTCTATTACCAACAATGAGTTGGCAAAAAACAGGAAGATCAGTTCAGTTTACTCACAAAGCTGCTTCCTCTAACTGGGATATAAAAAGGCACTATGAGCACATAATTCTTATAGGGTAAATATGGAATTGAGAGAAGGAATGTTTGAGCTTTATCCTTATTTAAAAAGCACATTTGTAACAGCTGAGGTTTCGGGTTTGTTACTTTCATTCCTATAAGGAACAAACACCTTCTTCTATGTTGTAAGAACCGGTTTAAAGAATGAAGACATTTTTTGTAAAGTTACAACATTTAAATCACTTCAACTGCCCAGCTTGTTTGTTTTTTTTGTTTGTTTTTTTAAAGTGGAAAAAAAGTGCTTTTTTTGGTACACTCTGAAGTTGAACTCATCTTCCTCCCTCCTCTCCCTGCATTACTGCTCTCCAAGTATAAAGTAACAGCTTGGGATTAAAGTTCTTGAGAAGAAGCAGGAAGCAGTTGCATTAAACTCTTAAAATAATAATAATATTTTGGTGTTTGTCAGCCATTGACTCCATAAAGATGGACAACATGAAAGCTCCTCAAAAGTGAAAAATCTCAATCGCCCCTGGTGGCTGGCTGCAGTATAGCTCATAAGCCCCTCCCCCTCCATGTTAGCAACTCGATACGTGACTCCACCGTCCAATCACTACTGGGCAGACTCTGGCTCCAAATGACGTCACCAGCGCAAGATGGCAGCGCTCGTTTCCAGGGATATTTTGGCTTCATTGTTGTACAGTGGGAGGAAGTGGAGACGTGTCGTCCATCTTTATTTATGTCAATGGTGTCAGCTGCGCCACATTAAATCAGTGTGGAGCAGTATGGTACATCTTGCTTTGTTAAATGTAAATTAAAAAGGTGATTTTTTTTTTAATTAAAATTTTTTTGCAGCCTTGCTAAAAAACAAATAAAAGAAAATAAGAAAGCATAAAAACATTAATTTGTGGGATATATGTAACAATAAATTCCTAGCAGGTATGGAGTCTTGTCTCACAGGCTGTACCTGGACCCTGGGGTGGCTCTTTGAGATCCCTGCTTTAGAGAAGGATCCACTTACAGCTCAAGGTGAGGGGTGTTAGGTCTATGGACATGTCATGCTGTTCGCTGGTCAGTTTGCAGGTATGACTCTCCAGATAGTCTCTGTGACATGCGTACTCGGTCACCCAGTCCACCTCGTAACGACAGTTGGACTCTGCTGTCATCTTCGGAGTGCTGCCCTGTGAAACCAAATGACTCTTAGTAAAGCTTCTCGCATTTACATTAGAAAAGCATTAAAACCAGGTCAGAATAACACAAATAAGATACAACTAATTCTTTGCAAGTGTGTCATCACTATATATATATATATATATATATGAGTGTGTGTAACCTACTGAATGTCTGTTTGATGGACAGATGAAAGTGATGGTGACGGCAGGATTGTGTCCCTTGCAGAAGTCTGGAGGAGACGAATCGGCACTGATTTCATACTGTAACCTCAGTCTTGACAGAAGAGGAGAGAAGAAAAAACAAGTGAGAACTACTCAAATTTCTGATTAAAACATTTTTTTATTTGGTTACATTAAAAGTTTATCCCTCTGTCCGATAACACGGACTAAACAAAAACATCAGCACAATTTGGAAACTTGTGAAACCATTCAACTCAACCTAAACTCAAATTCAAACAGATTAAACGTCAGATGATTGATGAGAATCTTCCATATAGCATTCATTAAGAAGATACCTGTCACTGGACAGCAGCTCTAACTGTTTGCTGGGAAAGCCCATGTTGAAGGAGCCATGACTGGTGACCAGACAGGCTGCAGAGCCTTCTGGACAGGATTTATCTGGCAGGTCTGAAAGAAGATGAGGACGGATGAGGTGACAGCAAAGAAAAGGTTTGTATATAAGAAGAAATCAACTTCTGGTAATGTAAAACAAACAAAACACACCAAAAATACACAGCTGCTTGCACTAATGCTCGAGCTACAGTGCTGCAGTGATAGTGGGCAGCATTTACATCACATTAATCTCATCTTGGTGGATTTATTTTCTCAAAATCTCAAAATATGTGCAAAATGTTTGTGCAAACTTTTAAATACATATTAAAGAAAGTTTTATAAAGAAATATAGTTAAAAAAGAAAAAAAGCACTTCTTCGTCAGAGAGATTGAGATTACAAAGAAATTATAAAATCCGTGAATTTTGTGACACTCAATATGACAGTCCAGTTTTCTTCTCTTCTTCCATGGTGCCGTGTTTTACAACGCGCCAGGAATAAAACTCAAGAATTTCTCACAACTAAACCGAAATGATTTTAAAACTGAAAGAAACAAAACCCGATCAGTATTTCCTAAAGTCATGTATTCATCCAATCGGCGCCCCTCCCTCGGGAACTCACTGAGGCTTCGGCAGATGTTGATGTAGAAGTCGATGCTGTCGTCACCGTCGTCCACCAGATAGCCGTCGCTCACTTTGATCAGAGGGCTGAGGTCGTGCTTCTTACCGTCCGAGTCAAACGCATAACAGGGCACCTGGACACAGAGGAGAGAGCTTCATACTGCAGTACTCGCATATTTACATACTCCAAAAAAATGGACCGATCTTTTCAGCATTCATTTTACATTGGTATGACATAAAACACATATTTTATACCCTATTTTTATCATATAGGATATATATGTATGTAATATTTTGTATTACGTTTTCTCTTGTGAAATGTGCATATGCCTGCATGGTTATTAATAGGTTGTTGGTCCACTAGGTTTTGCTTTGTGTTTTATAGTTTTGGAAATTAGTAAGCAGCTACATCTGGTACAAAGCATCTTTTCTCATCTTTAGATTATAAACAAATTTAACCCTTAAAACTGTGTAATAGAAATGGTTCGCTGGGTATTATTGCTTATTGTGAGGTCATTTCTTTGAGTATCTTCAAATGCTTCATATCCCTAAAATCTGTACAACCTAAGCTAAAACATTACGCAAATCAATAAACCATGATACTTGATAAAAGTGTAGAAATTGTGTCATAAATAAAATTTTAAAAAATACAAATATCAGATGGTTTTTTTCATCAATTTTTACCAAATTAACACAGAAAACAAATTGATCCGAAAAATGTCGAAATGTCGAAACATGAACAAAATATTTCTTAACACTCCAGAACTTATTTTAGTTTAGTTAACTTATATAGTTTCATTGGTACGACGTTTTGCACCACACGTAACGTAAAGTAATGACGTCATCGCGAGCGGACAACGTGGCGAGGCGGAAGACCAAATCCTCAACTTTCTGGTGCATGAATGAATGAATGAATGAATGCTCTAGCTCTTATGGTTTTTATTTTACATTGATTTAAAGAGGATCATGCAGATCACGCGGCCGCCCATGGGGGATCCGTTTTCAGGGTTAATAAACTAAATGGATGATCATGGTAGAAGTTGTTTATAGAAGCTGTTGAAAATAAAAAAATAAAAAAGCTGCCCTAGAAACTCCTTGTTGGGAATTCCTGGTTATGTACGTGTTTCTATACAGCACTGTACAAGTCTGTAAGCTTCTGATAGTATAGAAATTATAACTAATAAATGTGCCCACATGTAATAAAAATCCCCTCTAAACTGTGATAAATCTGTCAATGTAATAAACTCTCTGTTCATGTAATAACTTGTAAGGGTGAAAGAAGTAGTTTAATGCTATTAGAGTGCTTCCACCAGATTCTGTTTATTGGATTTTAATTTATGGGCAGTTTTATAGTTACTTTAATCAACAGCTATTTCACAGAAGCGGATAAAATATATAAAATGTCCATAAAAGATCTTATTTTGTTTGATTTGTATCAAACAAGTTTAATGAATTTCAAACATTCTTTCAGTGATTCCATGTTCGGCTCACATTAACGGCTTCATTGTGACAACATGTGACACGTCTTCTCCACTGATTAACACGTGCTGTAAACTCTGTGCAGCCCCACAAGAGTGGGAAGACAGCTTTCAGTTCCTCCTCAACACCTCGCCATCTCACAGTTTCGTACATATCGCACCTTAACAGACATGTGAATACACATAAAACCTCCGATCCACCTGTCAGATGTTCCACCACATACCTCCTTTTGTGGCTTGAATTTATCATTCTGGCAAGCGGTGTAGGTCCTCCACTCAAAGTAATGCACACACTGAGACATGGCAACAAACTCCGGGGTCCCCTGCAGCACACAAACACAGGAACATGAGAAACACAGACGGTTTCATGATGATATGAGTAACTAAAACATTTTAGAGCTGTGTAATTTCAATACCATCAGAGGGCTTCAATTCTCAACTCAGCTCTAAGGAGAAAGACAAAGCCAAGGAACAAAGTCTGACATGACAGCAACAAACAGATGAATAGAGGGGAGGTTTAGATGTTTTTCTGCTATATACAGAAAACTTATATTATTTTCGTGTTTATTTTAACAAAGTTGTGGAGGAAAGTAAACATTTATATAAATGCTTAACTCAGTTATTCTCCACATTTCCAGTTGAGTGCTACCCAGCACAGTCTGCTGCTGCTGGAGTGGTTGAAGGTTCAGTGCTCGCTCAAGGGCTTCTCCAGAACATTGTTGAGAGAGGGTTTTTATATATTTCTACTCTTCATCCACATTTTACCAGCAGAGAGTCAAAGCAGAAACTTTTTCTGTCACAGGACAACTTGGTCACAAAGCACATTTTTTACCCTAGTTCAGTTATTTCAAAAATGTTGCGTGAGCACTTTTTCTTTTGCTGAAGATGGTCATTTATTTGCATTATAAAGGAATGAAAAAAAATATGAATGTGAATATGAATTTTGAGCTTTTTAACACCCTCAAGACTAAAAATCGAACAAATTAAAGGTACATGAAACTGCTCACAAGAAAGTCTGTGGATCATCTTGAGTAACCGGGTCATGATTTCTGGAAAGAGACATTATTGTTGAGTTTTTTAATGTATTTCTTTTGGCACTCCATAAGTGAAGTGCCATCTAGTTCCATTATATTGGAGAGAAGGCAGACGTCTCTACAGCTGATATCTCCAAAACCAAGACACTCACACCAAAACTATCTAGATGATAAATAGAACTACAGGTTTGATTTTGGGGTGAATTGTTCCTTTAAGAACACATTTGCTGACCTCAAGGATATGCAACTTTGTTTCAAGAAAACTGCTTTAACCGATCAATAAATTAAAAAAAAAAAACATCTAATAGAATTCTGGCCGTATAAACTTCATAAGTATCCCTAAATGTAACGAGCAAAAAACAATATTGGAATATATATATCAATATCAAATCAAGCTTTTTAATTGATAGTAAAATTAATTTGTCCACTTCATCCTTCTCAAGACATTCTCTCTTTGATTGGTAACTTCTCCCCGAGACTGATGTGTCTGTGATCATATCTGTAAATGTTAAAAGAAATAAAGAAATTAACCGTAAAATGTCCAGGGGTGCAGTTCTGCTGAGGCTAATAATGACTACATTGTACTGAAAAGTTTCATAAAAGCCACTTTCATTTCTCCACTTTACACTTCGTAAACAGAAAATCATCTTCTGCTGAAACAAAAAAAAGAAGACAGGAAATAAAACGTTTATGTCAACCCACCACTGAGCCACCCCTGAAACTGCAAACAACCACACTATTGACTCAAGTAAGCAGAAACACATAGCAGGTGACTGTCATTGTGCTACATTATTTCTACTCACAGAATCACTTCCTTTAATTGCAGTTGACAGCTGCTTCTGCTATCCAATAATTGTCAGTTTCAGAGAAAAGGACACTCGTTTTCATTTAAACTCATTGAAATATTGTTTAATCTTTGTTTCATTCCAAACATGTAGAGAAATATTCATTAATTCAATTCAAAAATATTTTAAAAGAATATTCCCGACAACCTCCAGTCACAAGCCTGCTTCTCTAACCTTCAGTCAACCACTGCGCCCCTCATGCATTAGACTAAAAACAGCTCATGGAAAAGCAAATCAGCCGTTTAAAAGCATTTTCTCGTGTGTCTCAGTCCTACCATGGTTTTCCCACACTGGAAGCTGATGCTGGTCTGAACGTTGTTGTTGCTTCCTGGACATTTTCGCGTGCTGTTGTAATCCAGCACCCGGCCAGAGAGCCTCTGCAGGGACAGATCACCTGCACATTCAGGACAGAGTCAATTACAGATGATTAACGTTTGTTATTTACTTTGTTTGTATGTAGAATTTTACTCAAGTTAAATATGACAACAATAAGAACTCAGTAAGCAAACATTAAGATTCTTTATAAAATAAGGGTGGAAAGAATGAAAGGTGATGGACTAAACTGATGATGCATTGCTTTGGAAAATTAAAGAGGAAAGACATTTTTTGCTTTAAATTATCATTATGTAGTAAATATATATTGCACAGTGTAATGGCTAAAGAAAAATGACAGCATCTGTGTTTAGACTGGTTCCCCGTAAGCGTCACTTTCACTATGCTATTCATGCTGCCACCGGGCTGGATTTTTCCCAGAAAAAGGCTTGATTTACAGCACCAAGGAAGCGAGTCAGCCATTGCGGAACCAAAACAGGAAGAGGAATTTTTCTCTTTCTATACCCCGTTAACAGTGGAGCAAATGGAATAACTGTGGAAGAAGGAGAGTGATAGAAACCGAGGTAAAACAAGAGCCAACGGACGGCATTCACTCGATGGAAAGAGCTCCGGTGTTGTGTGGAAATCTGTTCCCCCGTCGATATGCGTTTCCTCTTACCACCGGGACTTGAGAGGGTTCAAAACCGACATTATTTCTACTAGATCAGTAAGTAACAAGACCTGCCTACTTATTAATACAACCGGGTGTTTACTCCAAAGTTTCTAGGTCCAACTGGAATTCTTACTTTTGCTTTGGACAGTAGCCAGGCTGCTAGCAGTAGCTATGTTGCTTTAGACTGTACAATAACACCACTTGGAAACGCTCAAGGCAGGAAAGTCGTCCATGATTTGAAGTGATATAGAGGTCATGGTGCCTGACAACAGTTGCCAGTGACATAATTCTTCACACTAAAATATGAGTACCCAAAAAGGAAAACACATATATACCGGTATTAAAGTTTGACTAACACACACAGACACAAGCAGTCGGTTTTCAGACTGTACGTTACTATAGCAGACAGTCTGGCAGAATAATGTCTTGACCCACCACCCTCTACTGACCCACTGCTCTGTAAACACAAGATAAACCTCCATACCATAATAAACCAACCCCTGAGTCTTCATTTATCATGTGAATAGAAACAGACAGCAGTGGGAAATGTTCTGCAAGTGGAGAACATTTGAGAGTGTCTATAAATGTGTTACTAAATCCTGTGGCAAGCTAAAATTTCTTCTGCTGTAGCAGCAGTCAACAAAGATGACCATGAATAATCAGTTTCTTTCTTCCTGGAGGTCCAACAATCAGAAAACAAGACACACAGTCCTAGACGTTTACTTGTTCTCAGTGAAGCGTTGCAATTATAATCCTCTTTGTAATGAACACACTTTCTGTGTTTAGTCAATTACATCAACTTGTTTTGTTTGTCTTTCAATTTCCTTCATTTCTTCTGATCTTTCTACGTCTAAAAAGAGAAAGATATTTGCATGTGTGTGTGTGTGTTCTCTGCCCTCTCTGATTGTGGCAGGACTCTTATCACAAAGGGACCTTAGAGGAATGTAACTGATCAACTCTGTGACCTACTAACCCCAAAAACAAGTTAACTCCTGCAGGCAGGACGGTCTGAATCATTCGGATGAAGCACTGCTCATGTCCCAGCCTGTTGCACTGCTTCAACTCAAGAGTCCAGTTACAGGTTTTATCGCTCATATTTTGGCAGCATTATGACTGTTTGCAAATGCACTGATAAGGAGCAGAAGAAGTGGATTATGTAGCATGTACTGTTTAACTGACATTTCTCTGGACAGTTTGATTAGATAGAGCTGAAATCTGATTTAATTATTAGTTTGACAGAAACACTTCAGGATCTAATGCTTTTCTTTGTCTTTTAGCATTTTAAACCAGTAAAGTACAAAAGTATGATCACAAATGTAATTTAAGTATTTAAAATATTGAAAAAATATTGAAAATTGTGCAGAAATTATGTTAGGATTTTATTATTATTATTATTATTATTATTATATAACTAAATTCAATTTAATGTAACTTTATTTTGGACACCAAGGTCCATATCCGTATAAAATAATGAAACACAAAGACAACAACATAGAGAAACAGTGATGAAAACAAATACAAACATCTGTTTCCAAAAATAAGAGGAGTACTTTGCGTCACTTTGTGTAGGCTCAGGTTCGGCCATTATGATTACTGTTTTTGAATCAATCAATCAATACATAAATTCCTAAACAAGGTATGGACAGTGGGAACATTACTAGCGAGAATAAAAGCGAGATTCATAATGTATCATTATATGGCACCTCAAGCCTTTTTATTATTTCTTTAAATTGGCTGTGCAGTGGTCTATTTTATTGTTTTATTACAATTATAGCTGAAATGATTAGTCGATTAGCTGAAAGGCAGAAAAATAAACAGCTATTTAATAACTGATTAATCATCAAAGTCGCCTTAACAAGAAAAGAAACATTTCCAAACTTCTGCTTTTATTGATTATCTCTTTAGGACTGTTGGTCAGACAACACATGCCTGGACTTTGTGCTCAGTGTGTTTTGATCAATCTAAAAAGCAATCAGAAAACAAACAGTTGAAATAGATGTTGGTTGTAATTTAAATACTTTTTTTTCTTCTTTTTTTTACTGAAAACATGAGAACAAATGCGATTCATTGTAAATGACATGAATCAAGCTGACTGTAAGCTTCTGATCTTCATGAGAGAGCAAACCTCTTACAGGCTTTTTTCACTTCTACACTGAGGTGAGTGTCTGTTCCTCTGAAGATTTTGATTTGAGGAAGCAGAAGAGACATGAATGTCAAAGTGTGAGGACGGCTCATGTGGTTTCAGACAGCGTGAATAAAGCCTGAAGCAGGAAGCACACAGAGAGAGAGCGAGCAGAGGGTGAGATTTGTGTCTATTTTATGCTTAATGATGTGTCTCTGGGTCATGTGATTATTCAGCTAGTATGACTGTCTGTTGTTTACCATCTCTCTCTTCTTTCACTTTCCAAATGTGATCTAACTGGAGTTCATCTTCATTAGATGGAAACACACCATCCCAACAACATGAGTCTGCAGTACTCAGTTTAGAGCCTTTAGTGAGCGACACGGCTCTTGGTCAACCTCAGAAATCTGATGGTCGAGAGCCACCAAATACCAATTTGTCACAAGAGGAAGGTCACGACCTCAGACGGCAGGACAAGCTGTTGTTCTGAGACTCTGAAATAACTCAGTCTGGCAGCCTGTCTTCTTAGAAAGGTCATGGGCAAAATCAAAGACAGTGATGTAACTATACCTGAGAAACAAACCCAAAGGGCCAGTAAGTCTTTATTGAAAAATTTAACTGATTATTTGTTTTGATGTTGAAACAGTAAAGACAGTAGTAAATGACATTTAGCAGATGGTCTAATGTAATGAGACAGCATGAACTTTGTGACTGTATCAACGTTTCTGGAACAAAAGTGCTGATTCCGATTAGAGGTCGACCGATATAACAACATTAGTTTGTTGAAGGAAAAAGCAGATAATCAATTAATTGGCCGATATCAGCCCCCAACCTCGCAAAATAATATGTTGTCAGAAATAAACAATCTTCGACCTTAATAGAAACTGGAGAACTTTTGAATTGAACATCTGAGTCCAAGCAAAAAATACCTCAATAGCTATGTAAATATATCTGGATCACCGAACATTAAACTTAACATTAAAAAATACCAAATATACAAATCTGGAACTGATCAAACAAACTGTAAGTAATTCTTGATCCTTTAAAGTCAGTAATTCAAGTTGAGAAGGTGACCGCTATCGGAGCCAAGTTCCACTGACATCAGCTATTTGTAAAACGTCCAAATCGATTATTCGGTCTACCTCTGATTCTGACAACTGGGAAAGTACAGTTTGTGGTTGATAACCACATGAAAAGGAAATATTGTTTTAAAAAGTTTTATGTTTCTACATATGTTCATTCAGTCTTTTAAAACCTCTCAGAATGCAACACAGTGTGTCTGTTAATGAGTGATAATGGAAGCAGCAAACTGTTTCCCTCTGCTAACCAAACCTTTAATTAGTGTGTGTGGGGGTGGGGGTGGGGGTTCACCACAGGGGGCCCATTGCTTGGGCGGCACGTGACCCGGGGTGGAAAAATGTGGAGCAGAACTAAAGTTGAATGAATGTGATTGATGTGAGAACAATAAACAATTCATGAGTGCTGTAATGTTAACAAGGGAAGATGACAAGGCTAACTTTAACTTTTAAACCCACCTCCACCACCCCCTTATAGGAGGACAACTTGATTTACGTTATATCTAGTTGTCTATTCTTACATGGACTCTAAAGCCTTAGAAAAACTAAATCTCTGTCATTATTTCCACCAAATTACTTTGGTACTCCAGCCAGTTTGGCAAATGCAGTATGCCAAAAATACCAGGATGTCTTACTGCATCCGGTCACATTTTGCAGTATGCAAACAAACATGCCTTTCTGGCTAATCTGACCCACAATCCTCAGCGCAGCGGAAGACGTCGCACTGAGCTGCCCAGAGAGCACAGACAGATGACAGAAGCCGCAATAACAGCTGACAGCGCGTTAAAGGTTTAAAATTATTTTAAAAATATATATATATACTATCAAAGAGATAGAGATGTAGATAGATAAAGATAAGCTAGCACCATTTAGCTGCAACAGAGAAATGTACTGAAGTGAGCGCAGGTACTTAATACCAGAGTTCATGCTGTGGTTAAACAGTAAACAACCTAAAATAAAGACTGTCCTTCCCACAGAAATGACAGCATCATAACAAAGCCCTCAAACAGTGGTATAATTATGACTCTTCTAGTCAGCAGCTAGGCTAGTGCTACTTAGCTACAACAGATATAACAGATGATTCTGTTTTTTTATTTACATTAAAACACAGTGAGAGTACGTACTTCCTGTGCAGTAATCGTGCCCTTTATTTTGAAGGAAACAGAGACTTCCAGTCTTTCTCTCTTTTTCTCTGTGATTCTCGCCGATTTAACACACTTTGACATAAGCTTCTTTGCTTTCTGTTTATAATCTGCACACAGCAACACATGCTGTAGCTAAATGTCACTAGTTTACCTGCTGGCTAGCTGGATAAATCAATAAATTTAAGTTGCTGATTGAGTAATAAAAACAGTTCAAATAAATGATATTCCAAATAACTCAGACATCATAGTTTTTTATCACTGCTGAGAGACAAGTTCTAAACTTTTTGGGTGGTGCTGAATGTGCCTCCCCACTTGTCCAGGTCAGAGATGTGGATCTTGCTGACACACAGCAGCAGATTCAGCCTCATCAGCACAGAGATCCAATCTTTTAATGTATTGATAAAGCTCTGAAAGGTTGATCCATACAGCATGACTTAAAGCATTTAGAAAAGCCCTCAGCGGTCATGTCAACAGGACTGAGTTTAAGGACAGTATAACACCGCTCATCCAGCAGAGATGTACCTATAGTACCTAACCTCACAGCTTACTGACTGTTCATGGGCTGATATAAACCCATCTATAATTTAAATCATGCATAACACAAAGCAGGCAAAATTGATTGATTTATCTCTGGGTTTTTGTACCGTTGGTCAAACACAACAAGATGAAGAAGACACATTTTTCTCTAAGCAATAAAGAAAATAATTATCAAAATGGTCAAACTGGAGCACTTAAAAGGTAAAAACATCCATGGACACAGACCTGCTAAAGCCAGATAATTTAAAGCTAATTTCATGCTTCACACAGAAACAGCGTAGCGTGTCTGTGTGGCCAAACTGACCAGAACAATGGTGCAACAGCTATAAACACAACAGCTGCTTGGATGTAGATTCTTTTTCCTGCAGTGGCACTAAAGAGCCGTGAAATGTTCTGCTGTTTGGTTGTCATAAGACACACAGGACGAATCAGAGTCAGAGAGCGCTAAAAGTATGTCAGCTCACACACACCTTACTATTCAGAAACATGAACCATATAATTAGGATTTAAATAAACAGAGCAGTATAATGGGGCGGGTGCCCTATCAGACTGTAAACTCCAACATGTTGGATTCTGGGCTGTACCTGCTCTTAACATTCTCACTTATCCTGTATGACAACACTGTCGGATACAAGGCTGCAATAGATATTATTCAATTTCCTTCTATTACACCAAGTCTGTCTTCTGGTGGGGACCAATGCTGAAATATGCAACTTTACACAGATTGTTGCCCTGTGGAGCTACAAGAGGCAACTGAAATGATGTTCAGAGTACAGCAAAGATAAAAAACAAAATAAAACTACTGTAACTTTCCTCAGAAAGAAGAGGAGAAGACGTTTACTGGACTCTATTAGCAGAAAGGTACAGAGGTTAGCGAGGGCCATAGCTAGAACAAGCAAACTTTGGTTATCTCTAAGCTACCCTCTCGTTACGATTTAAGCAATAAGCAGGAAAAAGAAACTCCTATTCCCTTTAACTCTTGGCCAATCGCAGGTTCACCATCTCACAAAATTCACTGTCATCGCTAGGCCTGCAGCTAACGATTATTTTCATTATCAATTAATCTGCCTATTAATTTTTTAGTCAACAGTCCAAAAACCCAAAGAGTCTTGATTTAATCTCATCACAAAGAGAAGCATTTCTGCTTGAAACGATTATTCACTTATCCAAAGAGTTGGCAACTATTTTTCTTTTGCAGCTCAAGTCAAGTCATAGCTGAAGTGACTGACGGGCTTCTGAGCTGACATGTTCTTCTTATTCTGAGTTCTCCAACTGAACTAACATTTCCGGACACAGTGACATTCATAACATAACAGTAAATCCATTTCACTATTGTAAAAACTACATTTGAACATACATATAATAATATTTTATTCCTGCTGAGGAGAGCCTGATAATTTATATTATCGGTCATTATCTCTCCAACAGACTGCCGTAATGCCACCACACATGGCCGGTAACAGATGTCTTATGTAACTGTAAAACCATCAAGTGTGCAGCAGTGGCCTGTACTCACCGACAGACTGGTCTGTGTTGGTGGTGAGGTTCCGGGCACAGACAGCGGTGCCTGGGCCACAGCTGGTTGATGGTGAAGACTCACAGAGCTTTAGCGTGTAGCTCACTTTATTATCCTTGTCTATGGCCTCCCATTTATAACTGCAACACAAGAAAATAAACGAAATGAAGCAAAGAAGAGCAGACTCAAGGAAAAACATTAAGGCTATGCAAACACTTAAACAGTTTAGTCTTAAAGTGTCTGAGAACAGTAAATGATGCCCATCACATATTCCAGACACTAAAATGATGTCTTCAGATTCCTTGTTTTGTGTTACTCAACCAAAGATATGCAATGTACAATAATGTAATACCAAAGAAGCAGCATTTGAGAGGCTGTAGCCATTCAGTGTTTGCCATTTTTGCTCGTTGTTTTGCTTTAAATTACTTTACTGTCAATTAATTTTTTGTCAAACAACTTCTTGATTATTTGAAGTATAATATCCGTGCTACAGTAATCATTCGTATAAAATACATTCTCTAAATTAGATTTTATTTCTCATAAGATAAATCAAAATGTTTTGTAGGGCTGAAACGATAGTTGACCCGACAGAAAAATACTCGGCAACTGTTTGGATAATATAATCATATAATGATCAATGCACAATTTTCAAATCTGTTTTTGCCCACTACTGATTCACACAGTCCTAAACTTTATCTCTATTCTTAATCTATTTATTTTTTATCTAGTAGTATGTACATATTTATATAGCGAGCAGTTGTTTGTTTAAAGATTTGTTAATACTGTGCTTTTTGTATTCTCTACCTTTTTTTTTTTTTAACCTTGTTTGTGTGTTTTGTAATATGTATGTAACTGTTACTGCAACACTAGAAATTTCCCTCCAAGGATAAATACAGTGTATCTTATCTTATTTTAGTACATTACCATCACAGTTGTGTGGATCTGATTTTCTTTGTTTCATGTAGCAATAAAAACTATCTATGTTTAGGTTTCAGAGCGTTGGTTGGAAAAAAACAAACAAAAAAACATTCGATTTGAAGATGTTTGTTTTTGACAAAATGATTAATTGATAACTCAAATAAATAATTAGATTAATCAATACTAAAAAATAATTGTTAATTAGAGCCCTCCTGTGTTGCTTTCGTGTGTTTTTGGTTATATATTCATGCTTTGTCTTGTCACCTGTTAAATATTTCCTACCTGCATGGACAATATTCACTGTCACACTAATTATTTCCTACTTTTTTTTTTTTTTTTTAAAGGTAAAATAATATAGATTTAATTTAAGCAACTAACTATGCAAAACCTTCTAGTGTGCGATGTTGTCTCTATGAAATGGGCCTCACACAACCACAGCTAGTTAGTCAAGAACACTATGACATACAGTCACGACAACATTGAATTATCCATATTTCACAGTTGGAATTAAACGTTCCAGAAGTTTCTAGTGAGTTGACGATGTTTATAAACAGCATTGAACAAGCTAGCAAAGCAAATGCTGCAAAACACGGAAATTAAATGCAACCAGGCTGACCTTACAGGTTGAGTTACTTGGATATCCTTCTTTTTTTTGCCTTATTGCTGTGTCAATATTTGAAGAGCAGCTGCCTCGACAGAGCCCCAGTTTAGGAAAACACTGTATTTAGACAACAGGTCGTTCAGTTTGTAGTCCTTACTTTTGCTAAAAACATACAGTGTTTCTCTCTCTTGTATGGCTGCTTTATGGAGAGAAACTGTTTCTGTGTAAAACATGTCATTTGACGATGCTAACATTTAGCTGTTACATGACATGTTGTCTCGTTAACGTTAGCAGTTAGCTAAGCTAGGTTACACTTTTCGCTTGACACGAAAATAAAACTAACCGTTAACTCCGTGGGCTCGAGACAATTCGAACGAGCTTTGGAGCTAGTTTAATTCAACTGAAACTTAGCTAGCTAGCTGATTAAAACTTATCGAGGACAGCGCGTTTTCCAAACAAGACAACTAACTTGTTATTCGCCGATATTTTAGGTAGCCGTTGAGAGCGGTAACGTTAGCAAGCAAGCAAAATTTAAAAGTTGATATTGTAAAAAAGCTGAATGACTGATTGTGTATAAGCTAAATCTGACAAGAAACCTCATGATATCAAGGGTTGTGTGATATCGGCTGAGCGTGTCTGCAAATAAGGACATGAAACATCAAATGACATTTTTTAAATTAAATTTAGCTGGACGATCTCCGTTCATAAGATGATAGGATGTTGTCTTTTTCAACGTCATTTGTTCTGTTTCTAGCTGCGGTATGTGTGTGAGCCAGAGGTGTGTTTGTTACCCGCAGAGGTCCCGGTACCACAGGCTGCTGCCCTCCGCCGCTCCGGACCGGACTAACAAACATCCCAGGCACGCCACTAACCAAATAACCAGCTTCAGAGGCACACAGCGACTCGATTTGTACTGAAATAACATGTTTGCAGTGGCGGATACTGTCTGCGGAGTCTAACTAATAGGACATGATACAGCAGAGTCTCTCCGCTCCGGACCAAATCAGGAGGAAGTGACTGCAACACATGACAGGACATCACATGACTCTCATGATGGTGACTGAGGCTGCGTTCACGGTCTGTGGGAAAACTGTAATAAAGAAAAACTACTGCTTAGATATTGTTTTTATTGAACTATTTATCTTAAATCCTCTATTGTAGAGTAAATAATAAATCGGAAATCCATCAAAAAGACACTCCACCTATTTTACATATCAAATTAATTTAACTCATCACAGAAAGCACTATTCAGCCTGTGAAAACAGTTGGACCGATATGTCTTTGTAGCTCCAAAGTCTGTAAAATTAACCCTGAAGATGTTATCAGAAATAATCCTGGTGTAATATTTCACTAATTTTCCAAAATTTAAAGATAGCAAAACATGACACCATCAATATCACATAGCACTAACAACAAAATATGATAAAATATTGTTTATGTTTGTGTATAATAAGTAACAAGCACAGCATCTAAAAAATTAAATGTACAACATTATAAACAAGAAAATATTATATACAGTACAGCACATCTACCGAAATGCATCTTTACTGAAGACAAGAACAGAGAATACAGCTCAGGGCAAAAATGCTCATTAATTTGATTGTGAGCCTTGTTTGGGTGTGTTATAGCACACTCTAGTGGCCATTATACCCTCACACATTACTTCATGAGGGAAGAGGAGAGTGTGCTCTTTCATTCAGGTCCAACTGTAAATACCCATCTTTTATTTACATTCTTCTTTACATCCATTATTTCCAGAGGCCATACTGAACAGCTCCTCAAAAGCCTTTTAAAAGTATTTTTGCAGCGTTTATGCCTTTATTTGATAGCGGACAGTATAGGGTTGACAAGAAATGAGGGGAGAAAGGAGTGGCTCGCTGATGACTATTCTCTCACAACAATAATATTAGAAAGCTAGGAGGACAAAATCCAGTCCCCATTCTGGAATGATTACAGCAAGCAAAACCTGCATGTTTCAATGTTGAGCACCTATTGTTAACTTATGTTTTAAACCTGCACTTTTTTTTGTCATGGAGTTCAGCCTAGTAATTTTCCAGTGCATTATGAATGGATTTTATACATACACCCTCAAGAAGTACTCAGATCGTTTACTTAAAGGGGAATTCCGGTATTTTTTAAACCTGGGCCTTATGTTTTCATATTTGGATGTGTAAATGATTCATGCTTACCAAAGGTTTTGGAATTGGTCCAGTCAATAGTCTCAACCGATAGCTGCGTCATGGCTGCAACGTAATCCTTAGGGGCAACTCCGACTGTCAAAGTTACTTCCACTGAAAGTGTTTTTTTTAACCACTCACAGGCTGAGATTGTTACTCTAAGAGTCTGAAAACTGTCTGAGGTCAGTCCCTCTCTGTAAACTCCAAACTCCTCCCTCCAACTCTCACTCACTTCTCTACAGTCGTCTTCCTGCAACAACTCACATCTCACGAGATTTTGACACAAGACTTCTCCTCGGACGAGACTTGTGCTTCCGGCTAAACAAAGAGGATTTTACTCTTAACAATTTTACTCCAACTATCGCTGTCGGATCCTTTCCGTAATGTTTTCAGTGGCAAGAAAAAACACTTTCACTGGACGCGACTTTGACGGTCAGAGTTGCCCCTAAGGATTACGTTGCAGCCGTTGCAAGTGCGTCGTGGCTATTGGCTGAGACTATTTACTGGACCAATTCTAAAACCTTTGGTAAGCATGAATCATTTACACATCCAAATATATAAACATAAGGCCCAGGTTTAAAAATACCGGAATTCCCCTTTAAGTAAAAGTATCAATACCACAGTGTGGAAATACTCTGTTACAAGTACTGCATTCAAAATTTTACTTTGGTAAAAGAACAAAAGTTTTAGCTTTGATATATACTTAAAGTACTGGTTATACAAAATGGTACATTTCAGAATAATATTGTATTATATTTATTTGTCAATTATATTTTGTAATATTCATCTCAATCTGTGAAATAAGTAACTATAAATATGGAAAAAGTATAGTATTTGCCTCTGAATTGTAGTAGACCAGAAGTATAAAGTTGAAATGGAAACACCAAAGTAAATGTATTTAGTTACTTTCCACCACTGACCTTAACTCTCCGGTATTCAGTGTGCTGTAGCGCCCTCTGCAGTTCAGACTGAGGCTGGACGGTCATAATCAGTGTGAAGTGACGACACCTGCCGAGATGCCTGATGCTAATAGAGTGTCAGAAAGCCAACAGAAGCTTTGTGTTCTCTTTCTTTTGCACGATGTGGCTTCTGGTCTTCATCTGCATGTCGACAGGTACAGAGTGAAGCATTCGAACTGCAGGTTTTCTGCTAAATAATGATCATTCTTTGCTCCTTCTTTTCATGTAGCTGGTGGTGTCCCCATAAACCAAACACAGGAGGCTACCACTTCTACCCCAGGCTGGTGTTCAATGGATTTACTTACAGTTTTTACATTTATTACAATATTTACCTGATTTTATCTGAGGCTTCTTTTGTGTTAAATAAGATTTAAATCTTCTGATTTTTGCAGGTATGGTTTCAATAATGTTTGCTCCACCACAGCTGGCCAGTGCAGAAACGTTAGCAGGTAAACCTCATGTTAAATATACCTAAATGAATCTTTTTCATGAATAAACTGTACAGTGACTGTTTTTATCCTTTGGACTGTCATAGAGCTTCAAGAAGACATGATTGTCCAAGAGGGAGACGTTTTGATACCGGTAAGATGGAGAATTTGTTTTCTTTTCAAATGGCTGCAGGAAAAAATGTAGTTTGAATCTACATTTCTGTTAACATTAGATTTAAAAAAAAAAACATGCTTGATATGAAATATTTGGCTTTTTAAAAATATATTAAATGATTTTGTTTAACCTTAATTGTGGCTGGAAGCTCCAAATGAAGAAGACATGACATGTTGAAACGACTGCAGACTGAATTTGATGTTGCTGGAGACGAGGTTCATAACATTTCCACAACTAAAACAGAGTTTTACAGAGTTTTTGGTTGGTCCTGTTCAAATCGTGGTCATAAAACCTAAATGTTTGTTCTGTCTGAAGTCGCAGGAGGACAGGAACTCTGTGGACACCCTGTGGTTGGACGCCACCGTACCTTACACCATTAGCAAGGACCTGGGTAGGTCTTGGTTCTTACATGTATGACCACCGGAGTGTACGCGACACAACAGTTCCTACATTTTCACTCCTAACAGCTGATCGAGAGTCGGACATCTACGAGGCCTTCGAGATGATCTCAAATTTCACGTGCATTCGCTTCAAACCACACACCACAGAGTTCAACTACGTGAAGTTCCTGAGCGGCAAAGGGTGAGAGAGTTTGATATTTCTGTTAAAGGGAAAATAAAAACAGAAATAAATTTTGCCAATTTCACACCATTTTCTTTCTTTCTTCCTGGATGTGACTGTTGTTAGTGTGACGTCACGGTGATCTACATCATGCCCTTCTTTTCTTTAAATTGGCAAATGTGTATGTAAATGGCTTGTTGTGGTCGTATATTTCCCGCGTTGGATGTTGTCTCCATCGTGTTGTGACAAGGATGGACTGATGGTACATTAGAGACCACAATACCCAAACTCCAGGACTTCGTCGTATTATCCCTAAAAATGTCTTGCACCCTTGTCGTTTTTTAACTACTTTATTTGAATTTTGTCAAACTAAATTCAAGAGAAATTTCAGAGAAAAATCCTTTTTAGTAGTTTTGGGTGAAATTTCTTTGGCTTTACAGGCTTTCGTTTGTGTCTGCAGCTGCGCTTCCTTTGTTGGTTGTCGAGGAGGAGCCCAGCCGTTGTATTTCTCCAAGTCGTGTAGTGTGGGGAATCTTGGCCATGAGATCATTCATACTCTGGGACTGCATCATGAACACACCCGCAAGGACCGGGATCAATACATCACGGTGCAGTGGCAGAATATCATGCCAGGTAAACACCTCAGCTGACTGAAAAGCACCAAAGTCTTTGTACATTCTGCATACTTCAAACTGCATTAATCTTTTCTGGGACATTGTCATATTTTAAGGTTAAAGGCTACTGCTGAGGAATTATTCAAACTCACTTCCCTTACCCTTTAGTTTACATACTCAGTAACTATATTTTTAACTTGTCTGCATGGCTTCAAAAGATTAATTGAATCATTTGCAACATTTCTGATTTGAAGAGAGACAAAATAACTTCAAGATGAAACCTGGGGACATTCTGAACCTGCCATACGACCTCAAATCCATAATGCACTATGGAAAGTAAGTCCTGACCCATCCTCGTTTCTTGAAACGGTTCTAATGACGCCAGATAATGTAGCTCAGTCATCTACAGAAGTGATACTGTTGTTTTGCTGCAGGTATTTTTTCAGCAAAGATGGAAGTCCGACTGTGTTGGCCAAGCAGAGCGGCGTACAGATGGGTCAGAGAAAACATCTCAGCCAGCTGGACAAACAGAGACTGAACAAACTCTACCACTGTGGTATTCACCTGTTCACTTCACTACTGCTCTATCATCTGCAATAATAAAATAGTTATAGCGCATATTCAAAACTCTGTAAACATGTTAAAACTGCAGTAGGGTGGCAGTTCAACAACAATACTAAGATATATTTCTTCTTTCAGATGAGCGGATGAAAGAGCTGTGAGCTGGCGCGCTGTTGGTTAATCTGCATCTGCTGTGAGATTTAATAAAATTATAAAAATCCTACTTTTTTTTTTTATTTAAAAAAAACAAACAACTTTAACCCTATAGTTTAAAGGTCCGTAACAGTCGATTTGTGAGTGATGGTAACATAACAGCTCCCATCATGCTTCCTGGCTTTTGTCAATAAATTAGTAGTAGTCAGATTTGATACTGATGGGGCCTATCACAGTTAATAAAGTTAGCAAGCAATAGGCTTTAATATGTTGCAATATTCCTTGTGGAAACCACTTTCCATGTGTTACACCTGCCATCGTCAGCTATTGATACGTCACCGGTGGTTTTCCTGGGTAAAGATTTCAAGCCCTATGACTTGTAGCTCTGTTCCGAAGGGCCACTAGCCAATAGAGGGCACGCCAAAAGTAGGGTTAGGGACACAATACAGATCTAAAAATAGGCATTAATTCATCTAACAACCATTGTTCTGTAAGATGGACGTCTGTCAGACGACCTACAGTCAGAGCCGGTTTGTCTGTGGGAGGAGCTAAGAGAACAGACCGTCTGTTGTTCACTAAGCCGAGTCAGACTAAGTGAGTCAAAAATGAAGGACTCTTACCATCTACCCCTCACTTACCTGACAGAGTAAAACCATAAGTTAATGGGCATTCAACGTCTGAAGGTAAGACACATTTTCAACACTGAATTCCTAATTTATCTATTATTGACTTTTATCGAAACACGTTCTGGCTAACAAATCATTCTACACGTTTTAGCCTTTCCCCCATTAATGTATTTGTTTCAGTGTGTAGAAGCCGGCACACTGAGTCTGACCCCCTCTGTCTGAACAGATGGGTCAACAGAGTGTCAGGTTTGTTTGGGCTTCTCAGATTGTCTCACACAGAAACAAGGTGCTGTGACACCAGCCAGGGGATGAACTGCAGTACATTTGTAAAGCCGGAATCAATATTAGTGCCTTTAGCTCCATTCGGACTGGACTTTTTTGTCTCTACAGAAGGCTTGGTGATTTAACATAGCTTTATTTAAATAAAGTGTATACAGAAACATGGTAACAGCAGGCCTGTTTGGGAAGCATTATGACGACAGAAACAATCCAGACAGCATGACTGTGTAAAACTGAAAAATGGCTGCTGTAATATCACCTACACCTACACTGCTATTCTCTTTGGAGCCCTGATTTTGTAGCCTATATTTGTTTACATTCTGGCAAAGAAAAAAAACAGCATCGTCTCTTAAGTGATTCAGAAAATGCATCCCAGATAAAAGCAGAAAGCTCTGATATAAATTCTCCCTGTTTCTATTCTATATATACAGTTTACGATGCTGCATGGCTGCATCCCTGGTGTTCAGACTACATGAAAGAGGTCCAGAGCTGCTCAGGGAGGTGCTGCTGGAGCGAGGATGGGAGGAATACCACAGAGAGGAACGGGAGGAGGAAGACTGGAACCTCTACTGGCGAGGCTCTGCATTTCGCAACTCAGAATATCACAACCTGTTGCCGTGGCAGCGCCTCAACCACCATCCCAAGACTGTCGGCATCACACGCAAGGTGACAGTCTGACATGCTGTGTTAACTTTGTAGACACCAGAATCATCCACGTGTTTCTACTCTCTATTTTAATGTGTGTCAAGTCTTTCAAAAAGAATATAACACCAAGGAAGGTCAAAAGATGAATCTGCTATATGTATAAGTTGTGGCTATGATTTGTTACATTTGTGTTGTGTTTGTCCCTTTTCTTCCATTAATCGAAATCGATGGCTGTAAATGTCTCGTCGTTCCAATGAGACTGCATTTAAAGCATCTTTGTACACCCTCTCTTATCCTCAACAGCATGTAAACACACCCAGTTTCACCCCTCTAGATCTACTTAAAGCAACTATAATCAATATCTTTACAACAATGTATGAAATCACAATGTGAAAACAATGTGAAAGGTGCCCTCCATAGTAATGAAACTACAAAGAATTGTCACCTAAAACATGACTCCAAATGAATAACGCTGCTCTGTACCTGCTGGATGTGTATGTTTGCAAACTATTTCGCCATATTAACTTCAATGGTGTTAATAAGTCAATGTTGTGTTCACAACCTGTTTCTGCTGCCCCCAAGTGGACAAAAAAAAATAAATCAGTTTTTAACATTTGTGTCAGTGTTTGAAGTACTGAAGATGTTTAAAAAAATTGCACTTTTTCTTCCTACAAAATCATTAAATGAAATAATAGAGCCTCTGGTTTTGTCATTTATACCCCATTTATACAGTACTTGTTATTATAAAGTAGGCTAATTGTTATCTGGATAAGGAAAAAAGCATTAGTCAACACTACAACCCCGATTCCAAAAAATGTGGGACGCTGTGGAAAACAAATGGAATGGGATGATTTGCTAATTGGAGCCAGAGGTCTGCACAGCAATGATCAGGTGGTGGAGCCACAGTATTGAGTTCCCACCCATACACTCGCTCTTTCAATTGCGTTTTTATAGCATCAAATAACTAATTCAAACCAAACTAATCTGAAAAAATTAACAATTAAACATACATCAGCGTGATAACTACCTAAAATGACAGAAACCATCTTTGGGAAAAAATTATTTGATGCATTCTTTGAGTTTATAGTTTGACCCATGTCTTATCTGATAACATTGAGGGGCCAGATGTATCACCTGTACTGCAGCCCACCACCAGGGGGCGATCAATATGTTTTGGCTTCACGTTTGGGAGCTCCTATGTCGTCCATCTTTATATACAGTCAATGGTTTCAAACAAGTTGGGACAGGGGCAACAAAAGCTAGAAAGGTTGTGGAATGCTCCAAAAACACCTGTTTGGAACATTAGGCTAAAAGGTTCATTGGTAACAGGTATCATGATTGGGTTTGAAAGGGGCATCCTCGAAAGGCTCAGTCGTTCACAAGCAAGGATGGGCCGAGGTTTACCACTTTGTCAAACACTTCGTAAAACCGCTGTCGATTTGAACACTGTTCAAATCCCACCAGCCCTGCCTAACTGAGATCAGATCACAGTGTGGACATTATCAAGATAACAAAGTATTTCCATATCCAGTGTAAATGGAAAGACTCATGGATTGGATGTCATTATCTAGATAATGTATCCAGATACAGGTCACATGAATACCAAACCGAAACTGAACCCAACTAGAAAGGGATTGTTCTTTTTAGTTAAAATAGTCTTACTCTAACAGAATGATTTGCGATTTTTTTGGAAGGACTGCTTGGCACGCAACCTGAGGAGAATGAGAGCCACATTCGGTTCAGCACCCTACGACTTTAGTCCCACCGCCTTCATCCTCCCCAATGACTACACCCGCTTCCTGGCTGAATACAACAAACTGCGTCTGAGCAGAGGACCGTCGGTCTACTGGATATGCAAGCCTGTGGATCTCTCCAGAGGCAGAGGGATATTCATCTTCGAGAATATTAAGGACTTGGTCTACGACTGCTCCGTAATCATACAGAGGTACATTAGCAACCCTCTGCTGATCTCCGGCTACAAGTTTGACCTGAGGATCTATGTGTGCGTGAAGAGCTTTCATCCATTGACCGTTTACATTCATCAAGAGGGCCTGGCGCGTTTCGCCACTGAGAAGTACAACCTGTCATCTCTCCGTAACCTTTACGCTCATCTCACCAACACCAGCATCAATAAGTTTGGTCCCTACTACAAAACCAAGAAAGAGAAAGTGGGCCAAGGATGCAAGTGGACCATGAGCAAATTCAGGCATTTTCTCCACGGACAAGACATCAATGAGCTTCTTTTGTGGCAGAAGATTAACAACATCGTCACTCTGACTCTCCTCACCATCGCTCCCTCTGTCCCCTCCTGTCCAAACTGTGTGGAGCTGTTTGGCTTTGATATCCTGATTGACGTCAAGTTCAAACCTTGGCTGCTGGAGGTGAACTACAGCCCTGCGTTGACTCTGGACTGCCAAGCAGATATTACAGTGAAGAAAGGGCTGATCAGCGATCTGATTGACTTAATGGACTACACGTTCATTGATAGCTTGAGAGAGAGGGCGTACAATCAGCCATGTTTCCATGCCAACCACCTGTCACATGTTATACCTGTGCTCTCGAAGGTTAAAGAAACCAATTTTCAGAAGCGAAGGAGGGCTGGCCAGTTCTCACAAACTCAGACACTCCCATTGCTAAAAACTCTTCGTCAGCCTGAAAAAATTAACCCAAAAGAGTCCAGACGACAGGCTTTCTTGGCTGACTACCAAAGACACCTCCCCCCTGTTGACTTAAACAAGATAAATGCAGTCAGGAGCAGAATAATTAACACCACAGCTACAAAAACCCACACTGACAAGAACCTAAACCTGATACTTGGCTCACGTTCAAGGACAAATGTGTCAGTGGTAAAGAGACAGACAAGTCCAGCTCTTGCACCGTGGCTGGACACCAGGAGTCTTCACGTGTCTGAGGTTACGAACCATGACAACACTGAAACAGAAGCTGAGATGGAGCTCTCAGGAGAAACGGACGTTTCCTCTTCAATACATGATACCCCACAGAGAGGGCTGGGATTCAGACATTCTGCTGTGTCCTGGAAGCTCCCAAACATTTACAGGTATATACAATAATGCTGTGTTTTCTGTAGGCAAAACACTGGGTGGTGGTGGGGGGTGAACTTCTGTCCATCTTTGGTTTAACTCAGATTACGTTCATTATTTATTTGTGTTGGGAAGCTTTTATTGCGCTTACATTATTAATGAGTTGTCACCAACTCGAGTAGCGACTAGCGTTATCTTTTACGTTATCTTTGTTACATTTGTAACAACGCTAGTAACTAAAAATCCAGCCGAGGAAGAGAGCCTCAACAGTATCTCCTGTGGCTTGATTCATTTGTCAACATAAGGATGGTAGTTTTTTGAAGAACAATCTATCGATGTCTTTGTGTATTCAATATTTGTTTTTTAACAGTCTTTAACAAACATTACCTGTATGCCCAAGACGTTCGGGTGCTAAACGTCATGGCTCAACAGAAGAGGTGAGTCTATGAGTAAGTCGAGGGGTCGCGGTTAGTTCAGACATCTACACCGGATGTAGACTGTTGATCTAACCCTGCCATTGGGCGCCTATTTCAGGTGGCATCAGGTTACCATTTTCAAATTCCTTGTCACTACGGGAAGCGACAGCAACAACCTCTGTATCAACCTACGGACTGAAAATGTCACCATATGTCATCAAAATGTCGTATCACGACACGATCTGAGTAGTTGCACAATGTGCGGACAGGTAATGTCGCTGCGTCCTGCATCATTTTTTTCCCCCTTTAACAGAACGAGCGCTGACACAGTGCTGTGTAAATAAGTCTGGTTTGCAAGACTAGTTCAGACATGTCTGCAGAAGGAAAGAGGAGAGTTTTTAGACAGAAAAAGTGAAAAATGACTGAAAAAAGAGAGTGTTGGTGTGTTTTATAAAACCAAGTCATCAGCAAGCCTAATAACAAAAAAATGCTGTGATTGTTCCACAGTGGGAATCACAGGCCAGTAAGGATTCCTTTGGAGAGAACCACAGCACGTCATGCACAACATATTCCTCCACTCAGGGTTGGAGACTTCATACGGACATTCCCCTTTAATACAGCCACTCTGCGGGCCTCGCGGTCACATAAACTGGATGTTAAGATCGTCATACAGGAGCTCCACAAGCTGACCGGTCAGTTGGCCACACCAGACAAGAAGTTGTGGAGAGAAGAAGAGGAGGAGGTGGAGAAGAACAAAGATGGTGAAGAAGATTTTGATTCACTGTTGTGGGGGCTGAAGGATCCTCCACTGCTCAGTCAATGTTTCAAACCCACTTAGAGCGGCGTTCCTTTAATTCTTTTTTCCTACCTGAAGGTAAAATCTAGATGTACAAAGTGAGAACATCTCTAATCTTCTATCTCTGATGAAACATGACTGAAAGGTATTTCCTCCCACCAAGACATCCCCAAACACACAACACACTCCATCTCACACATATGAACGCACACATTCATTTAAGATGTGTCCTTTTCCTTGATGCGTACTTGGTTTCCTGTCGTCCGTTTGGGATAGATGGTTTTCACTGTCCCATCAGGATCCTCTCTCCTCTTATACTGGGAAGTGTGGATCTCTCGGTGACCGTTGGGGAAGTCGACCATCTTCTCACCTGATCCGCAGGGCACAATGAACAAAAGACTTCTTTAATGGTCTGATTAGGCCCATAACAGTGTTTCTGTAGGTTCATTAAAATCAGATTTTAAGGCTTTATAAGAGTTATGCATACAGGTTTGAACACCATGTTCATGTTTTTACCATGTGCTTTTCAATAAGTAAATAAACACTGATATTGATTGATGATACTGTTGTTAGTTTGACACTGCAGAGACAATGCATGAGGAAACGTTGTGAAAACAAAATGAGGTAGTTATTTTAGTTTGGCCTGTTGATCCAGTTTGAGCTGTAGCAATACTCCTCAGTCATGAACACGCAGATATGATACACATAATTTTAGATTCAATGTGACTTACACTTCCTGAAAATAGCATTATCTCCAGCACCTGTTACGAATAAACATTCATAAATAGAACAAAGATGCTTCAGAACCTGCCTGACAATCATCACGACACAGAATATACAAAAATTATGCAAATAATTGTATTTGGTTTTTATTTACGTTTTACACAGCATCCCAACTTGTCTTTATCAAAGAAGTTTGCCCAAATAAAAGTGTAAAAAGTTTTTATACTCCTCTGATACTCCCATCGATGGGTCTGTCATTACACACTCATGTTAGCTAACGAAATTGTGTTCAATTGTGTAGAAACGGCAGATCAGCGAGTTAGCGTCGGGCCTTTAGCAGCAAATAGGTGGAATAATAATTCCTTTCTTGACATTTTATCTGTTTGTTTTGTTTACTTATTAGACTAAACGCTAAGAGAGCTTGTGAAACTTAAAGAACTCTCCACTCAGCATCTATCCTCTAACTGGTTACCTTATGGTGTACTAATATTGTTTGTTTATTTATGAAGATATCTGTTCACTGCCACCTTTATGACTCAGTTCCACCCCGAAGCTCATCCTGAAATATGGTCGTGAGTTCAGTCTTACGGTGAGACGTGAACGATGGTGCCATCAGGGAAGAGCGTCCTCTCGCTGCCGCCGGGCTCCAAATACTTGATGGTCTGGTCTGGAAATAAGATCTCTCTCTTTCCGCCAGGGTGTCGCTTCTCTGTTACAGAAGGAGATATATTACGTGAGAAATATTACACCATGAGCTGAGATCATATGCAGGAGAGTCTGTAAACTTTTTCTGTAAAATATGATTCTGTTGTCAGTACATCAGTTTGTCAATAAATCAGACCACTGTTGACTGTTGAGTTAAAATTTTAAAAAGGATGTGGTTTGATTGGTTTAATGATCGGCATTAGGTACTGTACATTTTTCTTTTATAATGTTTGTATTGCAGAGGTAATCACCACTCTGTTTGCCTACTGGAAATGCTTCACCTAAAATGAATACAATGAGGTTTATAATGAGATGTAAAGATATAAATTTCCACATTTACATATTTTGTTGAGTGGTGTACTTATTATTCCAAATGTTTCCAAAAATGTTCAAACTCAGAGAAATACTTAATTTTTTTTACTTTTAATTTACTTCTCTAACTACATCTTCTTCTTTTTTTTCTTTTTTTTTATCATCGTTTTAATTGAGACCACTAGAGCCAGAAATTACAAAGTGTACATTTAATTCAAGTATGAATGATGAGATATCAATCTAAGAATTATTTCTATATTTGTAGTACAGAACTTTAGTGTTTAAATGCTATTTCAGTCTTTTCTTTCTGACAAATTTTAAAAAATGGAAATAGATTGTGATGAAAACATGAAACACAACTTGTGACCACATCATTGATTTGATATGGCAAACAGCCAGCAGCTATAGAACAACATTATTATTCATTTATTTTTTAGATTTGCGTTTGTGTCCACATGAGGAATTAAAGTCCAATATTCAATATGTTTTAACTCCGTTTTTGGTCTCCTCCAACTGAACTCATAATTCTCTTTGGGTTTATCACCTTTCATATTGTCATTTTATACATTTTTATAAAAATTATTGTTTATAGCTTCATTAATAATGAGGAATATATAATAAAATAATGTAAAACTCAAACCATAACAGCCCTCTTGACAACATCTCTTACCAATCTGCTTGTTGGGGAAGTGAAGGACCTGCAGACCAGTCGGGTAGGCGGTGTGTGTTATCTGGGAACCGGCGTAGCAATACACCTGTAACACACATGCACATCATCTTAGAGATCCAACTGACAGATAAAGACATCAACATTAACAACACAGAGAACACAGCGCTCACCACTTTCCCATCTTCTGTAATGTGTTTGATGTCCCCATTGAAGAATGTGACTGCTTTTGTCTTCTGGTCTGCAGAAATCACTTTCCTTGTCCCGTTAGTGACAGTCACCAGGCTGCACCTGTTAGAGAGACATTGGTCCATCTCAGGAGACAAAGAAATCTTCATCAGGACAAAATTGTCAACATGGTGATTTATTTATTTCTACCAGCCTCCTTTAGAGGGCAGCAATGTTTGTGACTGCCTGATTCTTAATTATTTTAAGGAAAATGTACATCTTTAAGAGGGAAATTGAGTTTATTACTTTGTGTGTTTGTATTGTCATGAATATGTTCTTAATATATAATATAATAGGCTTGGAATTCAGTACATTACTTAATTATCCTAATCACCTCAGAAAGAGCCTGAGTCCTTGATTTATTTAACTTTTAACAGTTTTTTGTTGTTTTTTTTAACTTTTATTTTATTTTACCTTTGAGACGGATATTTTACTGGGAGTAACTGTTTAAGTTGTGAAGGTAAAATCAGGTTTGGGCAGTGACAGAACTGACACAGGGAGCACATCCACTTGCAATGCATGAACATGTAATGAGGTCAGTCAGTGCTTTGACACCGTCTTTTGTCCGTTCTCATAAATTATTACTGGGGTGCTTAGAGGCCACTTAACAGTGTACTGTACACTTGAATAAAGGTGAACTCTGGAATTTCCGTAAAAGAAACATCAAGAAGTTGTAAAGTGGAAAACAAACACATTAGTAACAGTATATACAGAATTTATCATTACAAGTGCAGCTTATTTAAGTATGTCTTCTGCGTTTTATTGCATTTTAGAGAAAGAAATAATTAATGCTTATCAACAGTCAATAGAAGCATTTTAGCAAAGCGAACTAACACCTTGTCTCTAGTGTTGCTCTCATCCTTTACTGGCTTCTCTCTCGTTAAGAGAAAGTAAACTGGAAACCAGTGGAGGGCAGCATGGCTTCATCTATTTCTACCAGCTAATGAAGCAACAGTACAGCAGGTGAAAGCAGCAGACCAACATTTAAACAATCTCTGTCTTTGCCTTTCCATTGTACCACATGAGATCATACAGAGATATTCTGTTAAGAGAACAGAAACAGCTGACTTGTGCACGTCCACATCTTCACGTGAAACATAAAATATAGCTGGATATTATCATTCGCTAGTCTTTTTGTCTTAGCACACATTGATTTTTAGAGTTTACCAGTGATTTAAAAAAACAAAAAACAGCCCGAATAAGTTAATGAAACATAGATTTGTTCGTAGAAACTGATTTAACAGATTTAATTTGAAGCATTCACAGAATTTCTCGTACCCCAAATAAAATATCTAATTATGACAAACTTAATGCAAAATTAAAGATAAAATATGTAACATTTCCGCATGAAAATGTTTAAAAAACGACTAGACTTTTGTCATATGTTTTGTTGAGTTGTGTACTTTGCATTATCCCAGATATTTCCAACAATGTTCAAACCCAGAGAAAGCTGTAATGTTATTCACAGTAACGGTGCGTTTCATTCGGTCACCTGTCGCTTTAACTTCCAGGAGAGAGTGAGGACAGAAGTCGGCGAACGTGACTAAACGTGCTAAACATCACGTCGTCCGTGAACATTTCTTCCGCAGTCACGTCAGGTAGATTTTCACCTGAAATGGAGGCTGTTAAACATTGAAGACAACAACTCCCATGATCCCACGCTACTTCACTACGTCATCAAACTACGCCTTTTGTTTTCAATAGGTGTTTCTCAACGTCAAGGAAGGAAGTTTTCTCTGAATTATAGTAAAGAGTCTCGTCTAGCCTCTGGAGGACCTGACTTCCAAGGATCCGTCCTACCAAGGAAAGATCCTTGACTTTGAGAAACACCCATTGTTTTGACTGAGAGACGGCAGAAATTACATACCGTGTGTTTAATATTCGGTTCGCCTGACATTTACACTTCAACAGCTGTGAGAATTCTCTTATTCTGACAGCTGCTTGAGGGTCTTTGTGCAGGTTGGTGCCCACTGTCATATACCCAACAGTCACCTACACTTACCACTCTGCTTTAAAAAGTGTTTTTATTAATGCCTAACTTTATTTTAAACAATTCCTTCTTTACATATGTCACAGCACAGCTCTACTCATGACATGGCTGCTGTACTATCAATATTTTCTAATCATTCCAGGTCCTCCAGTATTGCTACTGACTCTGCAAAACTTCCTGTTTTTCAGCTGATTTCCAAGTCAGGACTTGAAGCTCCATAAGTGTTCCTTTTTTTTTTTAACAGGTGAAGATCATTGTGTTCTCACCATCTCACCAACGTGCAACACCTCATAAACAGTCCAGGTTAGTCCATTATGTGAGAATCGTCCACATACAGGCTTGAACTCTGCAGCCTGTCCAGGAAATGTGTTTTGTTTTTTAAAAATATTTTCTCATTAGAACAAATCTGCCGAATCGTTTTCTCTGGAACTAACCTGGAAGGCACAGTTAGGCCTCCTGATGTTCACTCCAGGTAAACTACCGTACATACACGAACAATTTTAGCTTTCTGTTTGTATCTGTATAAAGTGTCACAGGCAGAGAAGGTGGAAGACAAAAGTGACTGTGTGATTGACCTACTAATCACTCCTATCCAAATACCAAGGCTGCACAGTTTCATGTGCAGATTATTAACGGTGGGTGGAGTACAAAAGCTCACACTGAGGGTGATAAAATGGACTAATGGGCCGGGCGGTAGCTTGAGTGTTTGGGCAACGATTTATCAGAATGTCAACACTTCCTCAGATACAGTATATGGTACTGTATATAGTATGGTATGTGTGAGTCATTCTGTAATTCAGCCGGAGGTAGTGTCGCTTGACAATTAAACAGTCGCGCATCGTTTTCAGTTTATGTTTCAGGTAAAGGTTTTTACGTCGTCTCCATGGGAAATGGAGACCCCCTGTATTTTTTATTTATTGAGCAGATTGGCGTTAGTTCAAGCAAGTCATGCTCAGCTCACAAGCTCAGCTGATTCTCTTCTATGCATCCAATTGGCAAATCTCATACAGGGGGCGCTATTCAAGCTGCTTTGACCTGCCTGCCTACTTCTTGCTTCCTCTGCAAGGTGCTTTGCAACCCACCTCCACCTCAGCTCCTCCTTTTTATGCTGTGTCTGACTTAATTAATGTCATTTCTGTTGTCTTTGATGCCTGCACTGTTCTGTACCCCAGGGGGTATTTGGTGCTCAGCTCCCTGCCTTTCCATGTGCCAGAACAGAGCCATACCACCGAATGTAACTTACTGCAAACGGTAGGCCTAATCTAAGTTTCTACAGTGTATCTGTATTTCTGTTTCCTTTAGTGAAGCATAATCTCCATAGACAGCTGTTGAAATCAAACAAATGCCCCACTATATATTCATTTTAAACTTATTAACTTATTTTCTACATTGATTGATCAGCAGACTGGGAAATAAATCAATAAATACAAACACTGTTGATTTACTATCTTTGACATCAGTCAGTCATATTGTGCAACAAATATGCAACGTAAGAAAATTGGGTAGTTTTTACTGAACTGAATTTTTAAAAAAATTTTTTTAACAAGAATTAAATAAACGGGATTCCATGTAGATAGGATATACTGTATATGACAAGTAACTTGAATAGAAGAAGACCATACAGTATGACTTTACCTCTGTCTGTCCCTCCTGGTGTACAGTGCGTGTTTGTGCAGTACACCTGCCGGCCACTAGACAGCACTGTGGCGTAACTGTGAGTTTCTTCCTCAGCTCAGAGTTTTCTCTGATCAGCTCGTCCAGCTGACATCGAACTAAAGACCAGTCACCGTCTCTCTGCTTCAACTGCTGCTGAAGGCCTCCATCTGCTGCCTGAGGGCCTGCACACACACACACACACACACACACACACTGAGCACTTAGCTCTGTATGTGACTCATGTGTTGACTCTAAGAAGTGGGAGTGTGTTTGTAAATGTTTGCACAGATTTACGCCGTGGTGTGTTTAACTGCTCGACCTCGCACCTGATGACAAGAGTCTCCATCAGAAAACAGGAAGTATCTTTTAGCTCTGTTAAGTCAAAACAAAGCTGTGGTGTGTTATCCCAAACTGTCCAGGTACTAATAAACTGAAGTTTCCTAAATTATCAACCATTTTCATTTTTTTAGCATGTCATAGTGCAACACTCACCTTCTTTACCGCTCATTTCAAGGTCAAAATGCAAAATAAAAGAAGTATTTGATGATCGTTCACATGAAAATGAATGATTTTAATTTTTGTTTCAGCTGGAACATATTGCAGGAGAAGAAATATGCATATACAAATAAAACTATTTGCATCAATGCACTGCCAATGCTCTGCTATTTGTTGACCTCACGACTATATTCTGATTACTGGGCTGAAATTTGGTCTAATCTCATTAATGACAAAAACACACAATTCATTCTGATAATGAACGTGTAGCAAACACTGCTGTATGAAAAAAAAAAGACATCCTCAAAATGTGACAGTTTGAGAAGCTGAGGTCCAACTGGCACAATTAAAGGATCAGTTCACCCATAAATGAAAATTCGGTCATTATCTACAACTATCTACCCTCATGCCTATTAGACTGCATTAGTTCTGGCTAGGTGTTCCCATTGTCATGAATAAAGATGGCCGCCGCGTCTCCACTTCCTCCCTCTGTACAAAAATGAAGCCAAAATATCCCGGATACGAGCGCTGCCATCTTGCGTTGGTGACATCATTTGGAGCCAGAGTCCGCACAGTAGTGATCCTGGTATCGAGTTCCCGCCGACTCAATCGCGAGTGGTGCTCAGCTGTGTATCACGATGTTTCACCCCGTTTTTATAGCATCAAATAACTAATTAAAACCAAACTGATCAGAAAAATGAACAGCTGAACAAACATCAGCGTGATAAGAACTACCTAAAATGACAGAAACCATCTTTGGGAAACATTTATTTGACACGTGCTTTTAGTTTGGCCCATGTCCTATCTTATAACGCTGAGGGGGAGGAGTTTATGACCTACACGGCAGCCAGCCACCAGGGGGCGAGCAAGATGTTTTGGCGAGCTCATGTCGTCCATCTTTATATACAGTCAATGGGTGTATCTGATAAACTGGTAACACAGTGTGTACGATGGTGTTGAACATGGAACACGAGCTATTAACAGCAGCCGCTGCTTTGTGACTAATAAATTATAGAACATTATAAACTGTAAAATATTATGTAATAAAGCCGAGATTTAATTACGTCTGACATATATGCATCAGTGAAGCCGTTTTTCATTTTGCTTTCTGTAGCTGTCAAATATGAGTTGCTTTTGCCACGCCTCCTGACAAGAAAGCTTCAAAGATGAAACGTTAATCGTTTCCAGAATGACAAGCAGATGAATGGCATCAGATAAAAACAGGCAGCAACGTGCCCAGGTCGGTTCCACAGGAGAACACACAGGGCAAGTGATCGGAAAATATGTGCTGCACACACGAGTGTCAAACATCAAAACTGAAGTTGAAGAAACTTTTTTATTCATCCCGAAAACATTGGTCAGATAATTACACGTTATTTCTCAGTAGCAACACATCTGTTGTTGCCTAGTGGAGGGAAGTTGGACATTTACTCTCATCCCATGCATTGAAAGGCTGCAGTGCTATTGTTGAAATACTGGTATTGTTATGTAATAAATGCATACGACAATGCAACAGTGGTGGTACCAGTTCTGCAACATACACTCTGCAGGAGTAGTCGTGGGTACCGGGAATACTGGAAGGAACTTTCCTGAAATCCGGGATCGTAAATTATTATCAAGGCATCGCTCTGACGCGTCAAGTGTTAGACGGCAACGTCACCTCCATCACGTCTATGAGGGACAATCAAATGTGTGTACACAGCCTGGCGTGACTGTTGTGCAACAGGCCAATGATGTCATGTGAAACACCGAAGCAGTTGGTTAAGCAACGCAGCAGCATAATCCAACATGTTAGTGGCTTAAAGGATACGCGGGTGTTGTTTTATCTTTTTATTACTGGCAATAAATCCCCTGAGAAGCCCAAAAACCAACAATGAATTTGACCTATTAAGCCTGTGTTGCTACAGCCTGGTGTAGAACTCCAGTACTGTTCAAAAACGCAACAAAGAGCCATGCTGTGATCGTCGTAAGGGAGGCGTAAAGTGCTGAATGGACCTGATCCTATTTTGTAATTGAAGCTTGACAACATTTTCTCCTACCACAAACTGACCCGGACTTCTCTGGATCCACGTTTGTGCAGACTGTGTGGATTTCTCACGGCCGGACTCTCGTCTCCGTCTGACAGGATGTTACGTCCTTCACGGCCCCTCTCGAACTGATCTTTCTGATCCACTTTTTTTCCCCCTGCATATAAACAGAGTAACTCAAGAAATAATGCTAAATAAACAGATATCTCAGTCTGGACCAACAGACCGGCATTGCCATCCATACCGTTACATCACGAGTGAGGTCATCAAAAGTACTGATACTTTTTTCGATAGACTTATTGTTTAAAACAATATGATACCTGCCATATTATATAATATACCCGCAATAACAATATGTTTTCCGCATTTTCTAGTAGAGAAAGCTACACAAAAGAGATCTCTGATCAGATTTTCAAATCAAGGCTGCACAGATATTAATATTATTACATTATGACTTTTTTTGGACCAGCACTGTGTGCAGGTTGTTAGTTGAAAAAAGAAAAGACTAGAATTACCGCCTCGCGGTTGTATGCCTCTGGTTGAAGGGCGTTGGTGGTTTGTTTTGCATACTGGATTATGGCCTCATTTTATTCTCTTTTTCATCCTTGTGCATATGTACTTCCTGTTCTTCTAATCACCTTACAGTAAAATAATCACCTCAGTCTGCACCACTGACAAGCACTTATCTCCCCATTTATTGTCTGTTCTGCAGTTGTTTTCAAGGAGCAGGAAGCTGGCTGATAAGAAGCCACGCGGCTGCACAATATGTTGTTTCAACAGCGACATCGCAACGTGTGCCCGTGTGCAATAGTCACATTACAGGACACGCAAAGTCAAGTAAAGCAAATTAACTCAAACACGTCGTGCTACAAATATTGTTTTGCTGCTTGATTCAAAAGAAAACACGCAAGGTTCTCTTTTTCCATGACTAATCCACATGAAAAGTCACTTTTTCTTTTAAGCCTCCAAAACAGTGAAGTTGCAGTTTCCATCCACGTCTGTCCAGACTCATATAATACATGTAGTGACTGATAGAGAGCTCGGTCACATGGTGCAAC
>JBBPCS010056841.1:7132-18121 GCA_037974645.1 Hollardia meadi
AAACAAGAGCTGTTGAATTATTTGTGTTGATTCCATAGACTCTGAGTCAATGGAGAGGTGAACTTTCCTCCGTCTCTAATTGGTCGCTTATTGCATTTTTCAAATTTAGTTTCAATTTGAACTTTAGGGTTTAACAGCAACTTTTGTTTGATTTTCTTTTTAAGAAAAGTGCTCTGCAAGTAAACTTGAGGTCATTTTCTGTAGTTAGTATAAATAATTTTGATCAAGTATCAAATAGTGATTTGATTACAGCTCATAAATGTTACTTGCTCACCAGGCAGAGAGTAATTCCACCACTGGTGCACTGACATATCGATCATATCTCCATTTAGTTATTGCAAGCCTGACTAATAAATGATTATTATAAAGGTAAAGGGCTCAACAAATAAGCAAACTAAAATTCTGCTTAGGGCCCCCATTGCCACCAGAGGACCTACCAGGGCACTTAAACTGCTCACAAGAGTGCTTGAAAGAAAGGAAGGGGTCTTTAAAATAGAACCATCTTTAGGTAGAGCAATAAAAAGAAAAGAATGCCTACCAGAACCTGTTTACCTTTCAGTCCCTATTTCTCGGGACGCCATCCTATTCGTGCTTCGCTGAAAAGACAGGATAGCAAATCGTTGAAGAGCGCAGTTGCTTGAATTTGATTGAAGTGTTAACCTGTTGTGATTTGTGGCTGCTGCTTCTGGGTCACTCACAACAGGCAACAGACGTTCTCATTAATTATCATCAGTCAGTGGGCCGATGGCTTTTTTTTTTTCTGTCTTCCTCTATTTGATTGGTGACATCCTTTGGGAGACGAGTCCTTCGATGCAATCCGACTGGGGTTCATTGATTAGAGAAATGTTAAAACAGCTGATGCAAATGGCATTTAACAGTATCCTCTCTGTACCCCCTTAAAACTAAAAGATGGTAATGTCCCTCTCCCTCCAGCTAGCACAATACCAATACTGAGCACAGTTTGCTGCAGGTGGCAGAAAATGGCACCCTGTAAATGCTTTTGGCGCTGCAGGTGTTGCAGTGTCACATTTTAAATGGTTTATACTCCTGCAAAGCTAAATTTCTTGGGGGATCAGCACTTGGCCTTTGCTAAAAAAAAAACAACAACCACTGGCTGCCTAGAAATATTTCATTTTCTGTGTCATTTGACAGTCGAATGGCAGGGAGCCTAATGCAGCAGGTTCAATTAGTGGTGGATGCTCCAAGGTGTGGCGCCCGTCATGGAAACATTTGACAAACAATCTGGCAGCTGTCTAATTGTGTGGCCCAGACAGAAGCTGACTGGATGACAGCAGCATGCTGCAGGCTCCTTTTTTCTTTTCTTTTTTTCACAGATTGAGGATGGTGAAAAGAATAACTAACAATTGTCCCTCATTATCTTCCCATTACAATTCCCAGGAAAAGGGGAAAAGGGGGGTGTGGGTGGGTGTGGAGATAGCAGAAAACAGAACCAGGTTATTCTCCTTCACATCACAAAGGTTTGAGCCAGACAATACTCTAGGTTATAAATGAGATGGAGTGAACACAAATGAGTATCAGCCACCGTCTAATTTGTTTTGCCTGCAAACGGGGACAAGCTGTGATTGCATGCTAATCATCATATTATGCCAGCTACCTTTACTTGGTTATTTACTGCATGGCCTTCAATAAAAACAGAGACAGGCCCAATTGACAATATCATACTGATGGTGATATTTCGTCATTGCCCGCAGGCACTGGGAGAGCAGAAAATGGAATCTGATTCTACATGACTTAAACGGTGCTATCTTTATGGCCAGTAAATCCTGTTAGAGCAGTGTTAAAGATAGGACTTTTATTCTGACATTACCTCATGAGATGACGTGACCCTCTTTACTCGTTGAGTAGTGTAACAGAGCTCTAAATTACATTACTGGAGACGGGCTAATCTTCATAGCAAGTGTTTAGTTGTTCCATATCTGTATTCTGCACAGAGGAATACGTTTACTGTACATTAGGCTTTGACTATAAAGGCATTGGGTATCAGTGTCATCAACTGTTGGGTTAGGTCTTCATAGAATTTGTTAACAATAGGAAAACACAGAATATTGCTGGCCTTCTCATTTAAAAAAACATAAGACTTATGATGATAGGATACAGTATTCATACTGCTATTGGTCAACTGTAAGCCAGTGGTTTTTGAAACCCGAACTCTGCTCAGGTGTTTTAGTTTAATTCAAACTGTGTAGCACCTGACTTATTTCCCAATCAGTGACCAAGCTCTTTATCAAGTGGACTCAGGGGCCATCAGATTTAGTACAGGAAATAAGCTACTTATGGTGTTTGTGCCTAGAGGATCAAATTGGAATCGATACATAGGAGTGGCCTGTGATCCTCCCGGCAAAGAGATGACTGCTTGACTGGGTGCAGGCTAAGGATTTCATCCTTCTCTGGCACCCGGGGTGGTTGAAGGGTTGTGGATGTGAGCCAGTCAGTGGCAGATGGGTGATGCAGATTTGAGGAGCATAGCTGTGGGCAGGGAAACCGGACATCTCTGTGAAGTGGCAAGCCCTTGTCCCTTGGACTAGACTGCCTTTTGCAAAGCAACAGCACATTCTCGTAAACAGGACATGAGGGCTTTAGATTAGTCAAAGGGCCAGTAAATTATCCCATGCTACCAAAACCCTGCTCTACACTCTCTCACAGTGATCTTGAGTCCAAAGGTAGGAATTCAGAATGTGGCCGATGTCCTGTGAACATGGTGGTAATGGGTTGAGGCTGTGAATGACAGCTGATGAAATCCCAGGAGACGGTAATGTTATCTGAAAATGTTACCCCGGAATGTTCTGAGTGGAGAAGTCGTCATTATCCATCCAAAGGATGGTTTCCCTCATCCCCTGGCCCTCAGCATGCTGCAGAACTTCACAACCTAGCTGAACTAATCAGCCGTTTCCAACGCTTCTTTTGCATTCTTGCATTAAGTTGATTGTCAAGTTCAGCCCTTTTTTGCATCTTGTCTGTGAGCAACAAAACAAAAGTAATTAGTGTCTGTCTTTGCTACAGGCTTCTGTAACTTCATCTAATCTTTCACAAGCATACCCAGAGGAGCGGAGACGAGTTGATGAACTATGAGGGTTTAGAAAGGGCTACAAAGAGAAACCACAGTGCTCAAGAGAGTTTGTTAAAGGCTTGTCTTCAACACTATGATACAATGCACATCTCAAGTCTGCCTGCTTAGACGCTGAGACAAATTGAATCAACTCTTGGAATAGTGTCTGCTTGTGTAATGACAAGTGCAACTGATGCACTCAGAGACAAGTTGGAGATGGAAATGATCTAGCCTTTCCCTGAAACGATGCATGTCTCCAGTAATAGATTATGACACAAGTCACAGAGGACACAGACATTTAGAAATTGCTCAGCTGCTCGTTGTGTTTATGAAGGTTGCCTCTTGTTTCTGAAGCAGCTGTCTTTACTCACTTCAGTAATCTTGTCTGCTCTTTATCCTGGTGTATTTCAGAATCAGTGTCTTAAATATATTGTACTTTGCCTTAGTGTTTGTTTTTTTAATAAATTGATATTCCTCCTGTCTTCCCCCTCGCTTCCACCCGCCCCCCAGGTTTGCAGATTCTATTCGGGGGATGCTGAAGCTGATCCTGGTGCTGATGCTGGCAGGCGCATCACTGTCCTCTACCTGGTTCACACTAACTTGCCTGAGCAGATTCACTCACCTCCCCTCCACTGCAGGTGGGTCCACAGCAGCGTCACTGTCAAGGTGACATTGCATACGTGCAGTGCGGCTGGGAGACTCGGAGCCAATATGAATTCAGTTAGCAGTTCAGGGTTCTTTTTCAGCTTGATTTGCAAAGTGCATTCCGGTATGTAAGTATTAGGACAGCGTAGCATGTTTTGCTGTGTTGGCTCTATTTCTGTTGGATTTGAAATTTGACAATAATTATGAGGTTAACGTACTGACCTTCAGATCAGATAGAGGACATGTTATGCTCATTTCAATGTCAAACCCCTTATTCTGGGGATCTACTAAAATAGGTTTATATGCCTTAATGTAAAAAAAAAAAACCAAACACATTATTTCCTCATACTTTAAATTGCTGCGGCACATTTTTTTTAAACTCTGTTTTAGCTCCTGTCGCTTTAAGGCCCTCCTCCCCAAAAGTCCAATTTGCTCCGATTGGTCAGCTCCGACAGGTCTGAGCAGGCACCAACAACTATATATCTGACAGCTCTGCGTTTTTTTTACTACTTTAACAGAGTTAGCCACACTTCTAAAGTGAATATCAACAGGTGTTAAGTTGGCTGTCTGGGGCTCTCTGGCACATAGGCCTAGCCCCCGTCCCCACAGAGTAGGGAAGTGAGAACGCAGGATGCGGTTGTCGACCCACTGTGATTCTGCACCAGCAGGGTCTGAAATTTAAAAGTTAATCTCAGAGAGTTTTCTGTCACAGTGGTGGATAAGTGTTTGACTCTATTTTACGAATTTTACGGGCATGCTGCCTCTGTCCTCTCAGCTGTCTGCGTCGGAGTTGGACACATACGCAGGAACACTGACTTCAAAACTGCATGGCTTTGTACAGCCAAGCGCGTGGCCACACTTCGTGAACTCAACAGATATTTACTCAAGTATGTTGTGTATGCAAACTTCTGACCCAGTGGAATTGTGATATTGTGAATTATAAGTAAAATAATCTGTCTGTAAACTAAATGTCACGCACAATGTAGATGTTCTAACCGACTTGCCAAAACTATAGGTTTTATAACATTAAATCTGTGGAATGATTACCTTGATTAACCTTCCGACTTCAACTGTACATCGTCCTCCAATTTTAAGAAAGTCAGATGCAAAATTAAGGTAACCTGCGGATTTTATGTTTAAACAAACAGTTTACATTTAGTGTTTATCATCGCCACATTGTGTATCTTTAAACCCTGTCACTAGTTATCCACTCCCACCCAAATACGTTTTTTGAAAATCCTTTGCAGTCAGTATCTGCCTAGAGTCTAAAGTCCCAAAGGCATCAGCAGACACCTGTTGTCTTCCCTGGTGATGCTCTGTTAGGCATCTACTGCAGCCAGCTTCACTCCTGGCTTGTTTTGGAGCCTTTTTGCCCCCAGTTTTGTCCTCAGCAAAGGAAAAGCATGATCAACTGTATCTGAACACCTCACTCTCCAAATACTTACTTTGGCACATATTCAGCACAACCAATCCATTTGTAGAAGTCTGTGATAAACCCATTAGGGACATCGAACTGGACTCAGCTGCCTTTTCTTAAGCCAAACCAATAAGCATACTAGCATGTCGTTCAAAGCCACTGATTCCAGTCATCATCATCCATCATCATTCTGCAGGCCCTGGCACGGCTCGCTTTCTATCTCACATCCTCTTATCCCAGAAACTGGCAGTGTGCAGCAGGCTGCAGCCTTGTTCATCCACCTGGCGCATCACACAAGAGGGTGATGTGATACTGCAATAAAAACTGCCAAAACACTTCATCCCAGTGTGGGATGGTCAGTAATAGGAATTGACCGATATGGGTTTTTTTTAAGGGCCAATACAGATTATTGGTAAACAAGGAGACTGATAATCCATATTTGAAACTGATAAACAAAATTGGAAATCTTAGTTTCAAAATTTAGAGTAACCAGACTCGAATGTAACATTACAATTTAGAGGTCCTTTACTTGAGTATTTCAATTTTCTGGTACTTTACACTTCCACTCCGCTACATTTTATTGGCAAAGGCTTTATAATTCACTACATTTATTTGATTATTCAATGTTGATAGGCTGTTACTCTTGACATTTAACCAATTAGATAGTATTATGGGCAGGATATTGAGTAAGTAGAGACAGAATGAGGATGCTACATACAGCGCCAAAGTAGCACATTTATAAAATGTATTTTATCAGCAATCAAACAAACAAAAAAACAACAACACGGATACTGATAAGCGGATAAATGCTTAATATTAGACTCTAATCGGCCAGGTTGATAATCAGTCTGTCCTTAGTCAGTAGCAAAGACACAGATTAGAGTATTCTGCAGTTGCTGAATACTGACCAGTCTTAAAAATATATATATATATATATATATATATATATACAGTATATATTTTAATAATTTGCATAGAAGTCATCAGTGGAGTATGTTTGACTTTGTTGTCTGGTTCTAATTTAATATGGTCTTATGTAAAAATCCTTGACATCTTCTGACTAATTTCACATTTTTCAAAACGGCAAAGCACAGGCACAAGTTAAGACCAAATATCACGTTGGCTGAAATATAAAAACACCATGCTTCCAGTTACTACTTTTTTTTAAAAAAAGTATGTGTTTGTTTGTTTTTCTGTGACACTGATTCTGATATCCCACATGGCAGCTAAACACATTGCACACTCTCCTAGCCATCTTAAAACTAGGGTCTGCGGGACACTTTGGGTTTCAGACTGTTGGTCAGGCGAAACAGGCTCTTTGATGAAATGAGCTAGAGAAAACTGATACATTTTTCACAATTTTGTCATATTTTATAGACCAAACGATTAATCAAAAGTATAATGTTATCGGATTAATCAATAATGAAAATAATTTCCAGTTTCAGCTCTAAATGCAAAATTGGAAATTCCTTTTTTTGTAATACAAGCCCCCCCAATATAATTTCTCTTCGGGCAGCTAAGGTACATCCCATGTTCCTTTGCTCTCCTATTGCCTTCTGGGAATTGGCGCCAGATAGCCTGATTCAATCACGTGAGGGGAAAAGTGCAGTGGTTGAAGCCATCTTAAGTGTTTGATATCAGTGCTTCATTAGGGTTAAATAAAGACGAGCAGGGGAGAGGGCTGCCTTTGGTGGCTGCATGAGTGGCTCAGGGGTTCCCCTTCACAGGCAGGCACGCAGGCAGGCATGCGAGGGCCCTCAGAGGCATTGTGATTAAAGGGAGGTGCAGGCTAATGGGGAGCTCATTTGGACCAATCTGCTGCGATAAGGGAGATGGAGGGTGCAGTGATGCTCCAGAGGTGATGGCTTAATCTCTCCGCACATCCACTTTAATACACATTCACACATTTTACTTCAGGTCCCTGCCAAGGGACTGCAGCTGGGACTAGAGCCCGAGTGGGCCAAACATACTGAAGGCTTTCTGATTGCTCTACAGACAAGGACACACACACACACACGCATGTTTTCTTTGTCCACCTTTGGACAAGCCATCCCCAATTAACTGCTTCTTAGTCTGGAATGTGACACTCACACACACACACACACACACACACACACAGTTGACAAGAAAATGCTGCAAGTTGTAGCAAAAAGCCTTTATAACACAAACTTTTGCAAAAAAAAAAAATGTCCTCTGCAATGTTCATTGTGGGAAATAGATTGAGCCACACAGCACATCATGATTTTAAATTTAAAATTTACCATCCAGTTTATTTTTCGATTCAATCAAGAAGCACTTCCACTGAAATTAAACCAGCAGCAGCCAGCGCGGACAGTATCATTTTTGTCATGCCGGAGGAGCAAATGAGACGAGCTGTTTACTATGTGGGCATCTGTACATTTTGGCAAAAAAGAGTCAGAAATTTGATTTTAATGTACTGTAAAACTGGTGAATTGAGTTGCATGCCAGACTGGGAAGAGAAGTCCCTCCTTTTGGAGCATTATCAGTCAGCCTCGGAATCCATGTCTGTAGCTCGGAGGAACATAATCTGCCAAGTACCAAAGACAAACCTGACAAATTCCACATGTGACACTGAAAACCAGGTGAAGGCCATGGTGGACTTGGGGGAGATATGTTGTTTGAAAATTAGCCGTGCACCTCCAGTATTTTTGTTTTGGCACTGGTAAATCGCCACCATTGCATTCTAATTGAAATGTTGTTTTAGGATAAGGGTTCATCTAGCTCTGATGGGATTTCATACCCTATTAAATCACAGTAACAAATAGACTGTAACTTATTGTTCTGCTCTTTGTTTTGCCCCTTCGCAGCCATCCTGTACACTTCCTGCATTCTGGTGGGCATCTTCATTAACAGCAGTGTGCCAATATTCTTCGAGCTTTTCATCGAGACTGTGTACCCGGTTCCTGAAGGCATCACCTGTGGACTGGTCACTTTCCTGGGGAACCTGGTCACCGGCCTGCTCCTCTTCTTCCTCACCTTTTACTGTACAGGTGAGACAGTACTACTGCACAATAGGGGTGTTATTTTTTTTAATGGCTTAATTTAACTTTTTATTGTAATCATTTTTTAAAATCTCAATGCAGAGCTGCAGTGAAAAGATTGAGAAGACAGTCGCGTGGTGTGTTTCACTCTGAACCTGGCTTATTTAAAAAGCCGTCACTTTTGTCTCTGTTGAGTGAAATTCCGTTGACTGTGACTTTGGGCATTTTCAGTGGTGTAACTGGGAAACTGGGCCTGCTTGTCATCATAGAAGTAGATCATGAGATTGTGATATTCACTGCAACAGAAGTATCTGCTGCTTTCCCTTTGATTCACAGCTCTGTTCTTAGCAAAGCAGCTCCAGTCTCGCTTTGCCTATCAAGCACAGCAACCTTCAGTGTTGATAGACTATTACTCGTGACGTGTAACCAATCAGATAGAGCTGTGGGCAATATACTTATATTATCTATGGTGTGACTACAGACATATCACAAATTAGCACATTTTAAAATTATTTTAACTCTAACTCTTTTTACTGATCCGAAAAATGATCCCGTCTGTGACTTAAAACCCGCGATGCCATCCAACCCGTGAGTTTTGTGATCCATTGCACCCATACTGCACTTGGGTGCGCATACCGTTATGAAATCCCTGCTGTTGTAGTACGAAATATAGATGCATTTGTTAATTCATTTGTACTGTACCCACTATTGCCTATCTAGTTTCTTAAATATTTCATTTGTATTTCTTATTATTATCAATGAAAAAGTCTGAAATCTGTAAAGTTTTTGCTCCATTCAGAAGCTTTCCGAATCCCCGCAGGTTTGTCCCAACCTCCCAAAAGCCACAGGCTCCATTGTTTTCAAAAATCCATTTCAAGCCCAGCAGATGCTGCCGATAAAAGGCGGACAGTGGGAGAATTAGGTTCCAGTGCAATTGACAAATTCATAACAAAGAAAGAAAAACTCCCTATTGTAATTTAGCCTCCGCCTTATCTTTGAGTTGGCTGTCTGGCAGAGTTTGTTATAATAAATTTAGGCCCACATCAGAGAAGATGGCATGTGCTGCGTTTTTGAGTCTGTTTGTGTACACGTGAGAATGTTGGCGTGTACTCAGGACTGTGTTTTAGTTTATGAGTCCAGCTCCAGTGTGATACTGTCTTTGCCCACCTGTCTTCAGTTTCATTAACCTTCCCTGAAAGTTTGACTACATTACAGTACCAATCAGCTGGAATGATGGCTTCATCACTGACACACACTCCTTCTACTCTGTTTGTTTGAGTAAATAAGAGATATATTTTCATACCTTCATAAATATTCACAAGCTTCATCCTCCTCCTCTGCCAAGTGCTTCTGATTGCTACGAAGCTACCGAAAGCCCGCTGCCTGACAGCTGTATCTTGTTCCTGCCTTCCGGCTTGTCATGCCGGTGCAGGTGGATGTGATTCTTGTTTGACCTGAACAGCCAACGGCTGTTTTTTTTTTTTTTGTGCCTCTGCACTCAGCAACAGCCATGGCCAGATACATTATGTATTCAGGTTATCCATCTGTCCGTAAGTGCGTCTGTCCGTCCCATTCCTGTGAACATGATATCTCAGGACCGCCTTGAGGGAATTTCTTCAAATTTGGCGCAAACGTCAACGTGGGCTCAAGGATGAATTGATTTTGGTGGTCAAAGTTCAAGGTCACTGTGACCGCACATAATCCAAGAATCCACATGCTAATTAGGACAAAATTTTACGCAAATGTCTCATAGGATGGCCCAGCCTCTTTGTTTTTTGGTGCTGCTTTTCTGTCAAGCTGTCGGAGCTCGTGTGGAGCCCACACTGTCACTTTCTGCAGTACTATCTAATCTTTGTAAAAAAAAAAAACGAGATGCGATTTCAGAGAGAAACAGACAGAATGGTCTACAATATGTGTTTGAAGGATATGTCCAGATTGTCAAACTGACTCAACAGCAAAAACAGGATACAAAGATAAAGATGGAAGCCAAAGCCTCCAGATCACAGTGTAAAACATCACCTGCTGATCTGTGGGTCAGGAGGTAGAATGCTCCTCCACTCATTGGAAGGTTGGTCTTTCAATTCCCGGCCCTTCAGTCAACATGTCAAAGTGCCCTTGGGCAAGATACTGAAGCCCAAATTGCTCCTGAGGGTTGTTCCATTGGTGTGTGAGTGTTTGTGTAAATGGTTTACAGTCTTGATGAGCAGGTGGTATCTTGCATGGTAGCCTCTACCACCATTGACCATTTATTTCCCTTTGACCATGACAAAACAAACAGAGGGTGGAGCCCTTAATTGCACCCTTATTGCACCAGAGGCTTGGTTTCAAGATCTCTGTTAGGACAATGGAACTGGAATGCCGTGCAGTTTGGCTCATTATGTTGAACAGGTGGAGTCTGAAGGTTTGAGGATGAAGCTGGGTGGATGTTAAGTGGATTAGTTTCGTTCTTGTTAGGTTCACATTAAAAAGCACGGTAGTTAAAGGGCTCTCTCGAACAGAAATGAGGCTGTTTCAAATTTGTGATCCATATTCCAAGTAATGTATTTTGAGTTGTATGAACCGGCACTATGTCAGCACGGTCATAAAACATGGATTAGACAGCAATAGACCAGGTGTGGATAGGCTGAGTTTTGGGTGGATAGAGCAGCTACAGGCCAACACACACACACACACACACACACACACACACACACACACACTCAAAATCACAAGTCAGACCCATAAAGAATGCATGATGTATCCTCTCCTCGACACTTCTCTCTGCTGTGCTGAATGATTGACTACTTGGTGTGTGTGTGTGTGTGTGTGTGTGTGTGTGTGTGTGTGTGTGTGTGTGTGTGTGTGTGTGTGTGTGTGTG
>JBBPCS010056852.1:0-18118 GCA_037974645.1 Hollardia meadi
CATGTAAACAGTTAAGTTGAAAATTCTAATCAGAATGATTTCAATCAGATTGAAGAAATATTGTCCATGTAACCGCATCTAATGTCCCACATTTTGACTGGCTATAGTTTTCAACTGTCATTGCTGCCTGCATGGAAAAAGTAACAAGCTACTGGTATGCAGATTTAGGCAGAACATGATGGAAACTACCACAAAGAAAAAGAAATGCTTTTCCAACACAGGTAACTAGTTATGACTGGGTGACACTGGGATAAGGTGATTCTCAGTTATTTTTCAGTTTGAAACGGGAGAATACGACGTGAAGCGACACAGTACATGAGTCTCATATCACAAGAAAGGAGCGGTTCAAAAATAGACCTATGGATGAAGGAAAAGTATAATGTGCTACTGAATCAACCAGAGGGCAAACCACAGAGATGTATTGAGTTAAGGGGCAGAATAGAAAAGTTAGATAGACCTCTCAGCATTGGTAACGTGTCCCACATTGTCCCACACAAACATACTCTTTGTCCCACATTTGGTTTGCTGGGAAGTGGTCACCCTATATATGCTACGACTATGGCCTTCACAGTCCGCAGATGTTTTGGAAGAGTCACGTTCATGGAGTAGAAGTGAATAAATTGGAATAAAACTTATGTTGGTTGTCTATGAAAAGGCCAAAGCTCAGTCTGGTACATCAGCTTGTCTTGTTTGGTCACACGGTGTTACGGAAGTTTATCTATGCCAGCAGAACCAGATATGAGTAGGCTGGTTTGTCAACATGCTCCCCCGTCTGCACTGCAATTCACATGAACACACAGACACACACACACACACACACACACACAATCAGCAAAATCATCCCAGAAAACAAATGCTATCAGTGCTACAGCTCATTACTCTTGGATCGTTCGCATGGATGCTGATGAGCTGATCTTAATCGAGCCTGGTCCTAATCAATCTGGCCCGACCCTGAGGACCCCGCAAAGTGGTACTGAAAGCAGAAAGGAACTGAGAGAATATTAAAAGCATTTTGCAACATTAATCAGCACACAAATGAGCTCCATTTAACTGGTGGCAACAAACTCCTCAGCTGCAAGGCCAATGTGTGAGCAGCAGCTGGAGAACATGTTGTGCCTGTTTGAGTGTTTCTAAACTCAAAACCCTGCTGAAACACACCACTTTGTTTCTGCTTCTCACAAGTTTTAGAATACATGGACTCACAATAGTATTACAGTTTGACAAGTCCTGGAACACAGTCGGTTCTAGTAATGACTAATCATATCAACCTTATTCTGCCCCACAGTCAAACAGCTGTGGGCGTTGTGAACAGGGAAAATAAAACAAGTGCCTCCTCTGTAAATATTGCCTGTAGCTGATAGGTAAACCTCAAGTCGTGGTTTCTCATTGATCTTTGAGGGACACAAAAAGAAGTTTACTCATTAGCTGCTACTTTAGATCAAGCTATGTGTATGCACTCAGGGAATGAAGCTGTGGGATTTAAAATAACATCAGCCTTCATCTGCCTTGTGTACCAATATTTACTGTTAAACTACAGTAGGTATCAAACATGCTACTGAAGAACAGAAGTAAGATCAACTGTACTGTCAAATAAAAGCACTGTCCTGTCTCAAAACCAAATTGTTTTGCCAAATACCTTTTTTGAACAAATCTGCTGATTGCATGGACCAAAGGATACCAAGAATTACATCCACATGTTAGGTTTAGGCAACAAAAGTCTTTGATTAAAAGGTTGTGGTTTTGGTTGTCATTGTCATTGTCGACTTTAATGTTAACCAAGACCTCTAACTTCTCCTAATCATGAGCAAGTGCTTTGATTGCCTGAACATAACCATAAACACATTCAATGTATTGGACTTGATTTGAGTGGACAAGGCCAACAATGGATCGATACCAGCTGTCCATGACCTGACTTAAAACTTGGAGGCTGTACGTTTTGCCATGTTTTATGTTGTTTTACTGTTTATTCTGTAGGCTAGCCTGTTGCACTTGGTGTTAGCATGTTGCGCAGCTAATGTGGCTAGCATATTCCCCATTGACATAAATAAAGATGGATGACGCCGTCACTACCCGATGTGAGTCACTGCACTATGCGAGTCGCGCATGCGTGAGGGCGTCCGCCCTATTGAAGAACTAGGTACGGCAACACCACTCGGACAAACCACACCAGAACTGCAGTAAAAGCGTTAATTTGATATGTTATGGTTATGATTACCTTTGCCTATGACTATTTCACACAGGTGTGTGGTTGCCTGACGTAGCATAGCCTTTTTAATGCTCATACTGCTGTCATTGTTTACTGTGCAAATATTTGAACAAATTGTACTTTGATGCTTTGGCAAAACTTCTTGAAGCCTTCATGCCAATAAACACCCTTTGAATTGAATTGAAAAATAAAAGCTATGCTACCACAGGTAACGACGCACCGTTCTCAGAAATAATCATTAGCAAATGTAATCCTAATCATTATTGACACTGAACTTAAATTAATTTAATCAAAGTTCTGCGTGTGGTTTAAGTGGTGTTGCCAATGCTAGCTTTCCAATATGGCGGACGCGCTCATGCATGCACGACTCAGATTGTGCAGCAACTCAGATCGGGTAGTGACAAGGGGTTTACCTATACTGCAGCCCACCACCAGGTGGCGATTGAGATGTTTTGGCTTCACTTTTGGGAAGCTCTCATGTCGTCCATCTTTAAATACAGTGAATAGTATTCCAACAGAGGAACTGAACATTACATCTCATTTGAACCCAACTAGATAACTAGAGTGTTGGTAACTGTTTTTTTAATGTTGCTTTTTGTGGAACTTTACACTGCAGTGCTAGCTCAGCTAGCGTTAGCTTTGTTGTTATACGGACATCTGTTCTTTTCCTTGCTCGTGTGTATGTGTGTTGCTGTTATATGTAGCTTTAGTTGATATAGACACAGCCTGAACATAACAATATAGCAATCAATAAATGGTCAAATGCTGGGATTCATTTGCTTGGCAATGCTGTGTAACATAGATGAGGTTACTAGAACTACTCTGCGCCACAGCAAACGTTGAGGTCAGAAGCTTATGCGCAATGCATCCTGGTACATGTAGGCCCGCCAGCACAGCTTCGTGGGCAGGTGGACTCGGCTTTCTCGGTCAATATAGCATGCACTGAGGAATTTGTTGCTTCAATGGACTACATTAACCATCAACACTAATCGGACATCCACATAAAATGCGGGGAAATGTCCCTTTAACAGTGAGGGCTTCAGATTTTCCAGAGTATAGTGAACAAAAATAAAATTGCATTCGCCTCCATTGTATTGGAATAGTAACAGAAATCTGCGTGTCTTTTTTGGGGAGGTTTGTCAAAGGAACATGAAATAGAAAATTCTTCTGATTGCACACCACTATGGAATTCTTGCTTCCCACCCACCCCCCCAAAAAACAGCAGGGTACTGAACAGTATTGTAAGAGTGAGATGGTGGTAAACACCTACAAACAGAGCCAGCGGGATTGAGGTGTAAAGCGTCATGGAGAAATGAGCAGCATCAGGCAGGTAGGGATTTTTTTTTCCAGAGCCCTGATTTGGTTTGACAAGTGTTCATAAACAAATTATTATTAAAAAAAAAAATAGTTCTACAACTCTCACCAAACATGTAGAATGCTGATGGACAACATAGCAGTCTCAAAGGTGTAGCAGATTCCAGCAGCAGAGGTGACCCACCCCCTCTCTCTAACATCCCATCATGCTTCACCTGGCATATACCCCTATCATCTTTATAACTTTAAAACATATTTTATAATTTAACCTCACCAGTATTTCTGTATTCAAAATACAAATGACTATTGCCTTAATAGATCAAATAAAGTGCATGATAAACCCAAGAAACAAAAAAAAACAACAATCCTCCACTCACTCCCCTCTCTCTCCCTTCAGGCTAACAAGGTAATTGACATCTGCTGAGTCAAGTTGCTTCATTCTCATGTGTGCACTCCATGAAAACACACCCAGGAAGTAGGCCTCAACGAGAGAGTGATTTGTCGGCTTCTCAAAATAAAAGCACAACATAACAAAAAATGAACTTCCTGTATTTGTAGCTATATTTAGTCAAACTTGACACATTCAGTGTGTGTGTGTGTGTGTGTGTGTGTTTGTCTTTCTTTCATCTTAGTGAAACTCCCGCACATGTAATTACTGAGTTTACAAGGTACTCAACACTGTAAGAAAAAAAAAAAGATAGTCAATTATAGTGTTAGGACTGCTTGTCATTACTCTCCACCTCTGCTGAAAACGACATATGTTCAAGCCAATAAACAATAAACAAAGAATAAACAATAAAAACTAAGAAAAGAAGAACAGTCAGCTGCTGTTAGAGACCAGTGGCAGGTCATAGAAATATAAACGGTGACGGCCCCCACCCCCACATGCTCTCTGCTCTGTTAACTGTCCATTGTCTCGTTCTCCCCTGCATACTTGTATCAGTATTTTTCCAGAAATCATGCATTGTTTGACCTGGCCAAACTCTGCTGGAGGGGTTGTGTGTGTGTGTGGATGAGTGTTTTTCACATTGTGGGTACATGAATCTGTTTACACAGTGAGAATGTGGGAAATCGCGTTGACATAAGTCCCCATGATGTAAATCATTAATATTTAGGGGGGTAAGACTTGGTTTAAGGTTAAGGTTAGAGTAAGTGGTGATTGTGGTTATGGTTAGGGTGAGTCTCCAGGAAATGCGTGTGAGTCTACGCAGTGTCACCTACAGTGATGAAAGCTGGACTGTGCATGTGTTTGCATGCACAGAGGAGGAGGGTTGTGTGGTTTTTGGTGGCGCACTGAAACTCCCTCATGAAGACCAGTTATGACTGTGTTTCTGCCTCTGAAACTCCGGAAACGAGATGCTAAACTGTGACTTAGAGAAGGTGACAACTCTACATCTTTACTAAAATATTAAATAAGAAAAGTAGTATAAATGATCAGTCTCTGCCACTGTGGTTTAGCATGATGCTGTAAATGTTTGGGATATGATTCAAAAGCAAAATGAACTCGACGTCAGTATGAACACAGGAAACATCATGGAAACCAAACAAGAACCAACACAGAATAAATATCAATAATAACGCGTTTACGCAGACAGAATATGCTGAGTTTTCCCAGATGCAGCGATATTAACAGTGTCTCCACAACCATATACAACAACCGCCATCACACGCAGGGAGGGAGGGAGGAGGTCGCCTCAACAGTCTGAAGAGAAAAATGCTTAAAAAACAAAACAAAAACCCAACCTGCCTACCAGGAAAAACAAAATCTGCATGCCACAAATTCTGTTCTGGACGTGAGGAATTGGCACGTCAACAAGGATTGACTTGTTTGTTTCCTGATTGTGAGAAACTGACCTGCTAGTCTAGGCTTGTGAGTGGCCACGCGGGTATCCAGATCCTCTTTAAAATATAAACACACACAAGAAACCTTCAACAAAGCATGAAAGGTTGTTTAGGATGTTTCAGTCCAAAAGGTTCAATCTACCAATGTTGGACTATTAAAACACTGAATATGTCTGTGAGGCAGCAGACATATTATTTATTGACTTCAGTAAAAGTGTAATCAACATTTTAATCAAGGGGTTATTCACTCAGATTACTGGAAAACATATTTCCTCAGTGGTATTTAGCCATGTACAGTAGATGGTTTTGGTTAAATGATCCAGTTTTGTGATTTGCGAACAGGCTTTCAGCACCGCAAAGATTCCACGATTTTCCATTTGTTTAGTGGCAGAATTCAGAGATAGATTACCTCAAAAACTGGGCAAATAAGACCGAAATTTGGGTGATGAAAAACTTTAAATCAGTTGAAGCGGGGACACAGGGAAGGGATAAAGACAAAGAGGAAGAAGACAAATGAGAAAAAGGACAAAAAACAAGGAAAAGAGAAGGGACAGGATGAAGGAAGGGAAACTGAGCCAAGCCATCTGTAGGTCTCTCAGTAAGCCAGGTCATCAGCTCTCTCGAGAATGAGGATTCCATTCTCGAGAACATGACCCTCTGTTCCTGAGAGAGATTTACAGCTTCAATCTGGGATCATTTAATATATATTTGAATCTCAGATTTTATTAAATGAAAATGCTGTTATGGCCGCGGATTCTGTTTGTGTTCAGCTATGACAAAACGCTTGATGGTCGAAATAAAGATTTAAAAGCCTCCTGAGTCGCCTGTTTTATATTTAACAGGCCAAATCAATAATGCAGAAAAATCTTTCTGAAAAGTCAGAGTGAATCTGAAAAACGGTCCTCCCTTTGCAGCAAAGTTTCACACACTCATTGTTTTCTTAAAGCCTAAGAAATCATCTCGGACTGCAAACTGGCATGTGCAGTATATATACAGTATTAACTCTAATGTGTGTCTGACATGGTTTTTGCAACAACAACAAAAAAGGATAATTACCGCATTAAAATCCTTAAAATTGCAGCCATTCAGCCAATCCAGAATATATGAATATGTAAATATTTTTCAGTTTAACTGCAGGACACAAGATGTCTCCTACTTTCACACTTGTGTTTGCTGAATATTGGAACAGGATTGGCTTCCGAACTACCTGTGATGTCACAAATCGTGCTCGTAGGCCCCGCCTCTTACATTCAGGTTTTCAGTGAGCGCAGAGAAAGTTTACAGTTTTAAGCAATGCGTGTGAAAACAGCCTTATAGAGTCAGACTCTGCACATGCATCATTCTACACAGTGAAGCTCAAACTTTCAACTGTAGGAACAAGAAGAAAAAAAAAATTCTGACTGGAGGGGGACTTTAAGCAGACCATAATCACGCATGAGTCTGCACAGATGTCATAGAAATAAACGACTGAACAAACATTGCAGATATGTAAAATGCTGGAAAAACGCAAGAATCAAGGCAGTTAAATCAGAAGAGAACTCATCGTCATCAATTTACAAAACTAGTTAAACGTGCAACAATTCAAATGAATAAAAAACATCAAATTAAAGTGCATGATTTTCAACGACAGCAGACATTTTTGGCAGATTTCACTAAAAAGATGGGGTTACAAGACCGAAGAAGACATACAGCTCATGTGGGGTGTGAACATGACAACCAGACTGAGTTGTGAGGAAAGAAAGAGTTGCACTTTGTGGCTCTGAAGGCTACTTTCATAAAAAACACTCAGATGGGAGGTGTGTCTGGCTGAGCTTTGCCTGACAGTTAGAAGCACTGAGCGGCCAGGTGCTGCTTTGCAAGTCCTAAAAATAACTGCTGATTGGGAAAAAGAGTGTTTTCAAGTGAGTGGTTCAGCTGCAGTGCTGTTAAAGAGACCAGGAAGCAGGCTTGGAGCACCGCAATTCAAAGGATTCGAATTTGTACAGTCAAAGAAATAAAAAACAAACAAAGCAGTTATTTACTGTATTTTTTTTTTTTTTTTTACAATAAAGAGGGAACTCTCTAGAGGATGGAAGATAAGATGTGAATTTTGCAGCTTTTGTTCACATAAAACCACAAACCACAGTGGAGCGAAGCGGAGGAGGGGGAATGAGAGTTAATACGGTCTGGCATCAGCATGTGGATGGGGCAGAATGGAAAAAAAAGAGGTTGTGTGAGGGAAGATTGCTGTGTCACCTAAGTCTACACAGTGAGTCACTGCGTTTTATGAATGGTAGCTAATAGCTCCGGGCTGCACGGGGCCTTCCTGTTTAAGCGGAAAATGACACAGCAGACGAGGATCAACGTCCTTTTACACACTTTCAACCACACACAGTTATTTTAGTTGCATAATAAACAACCCCAATAGCAAGCAAAGAGATACATTAATTATTAACAGGAACACACACGAGCATTTGCAACCAAAACTTCCTTTACTTGTTCAGTGGCAAGCAATGCAGAGTGTGGAGATGTAAATGTATGGCGAGGCTGAATGAGCACTCCTGTATGAGGAGTCGAGTACTCCTAAAGCGCCGTGTTCACAAACGCAACGTTCACAGTTTTATTGCCCAATAAAAGTCTGTCATGCAGGAGGACAGTGTTTTCCACTGCACTCAGATCAGCGAGGAGAAGAAGATAAGTTCTGAATGCTGAGCTGACTGATCTCCCACACACCTTCCTCTGTGATGGAGATGGAAAACCTCTCCGGTGAAGAAGAAGTCGGAGTTGCACATGGATGGAACCAAAGTTATACACTAAGAGGTTAATGTTTCAGTTTGTGTATGAGCCATTTTACTGTGTTGCATGATTGTATGTTAGGACATCGAGCAAGATCTGAAAGTTGTAAATAAAAATAAAAAATAGTTTCTGTTTTACTTTCTATGGAAGAAACGTTGTGCATGAAATGTGCCAACATATTGTCTCTTACATTGCAGTTTTCATACTTGTTTCTCACTGTAATGTAGTCCTATATATGCTCTCATTTCTGTTCACTGTATACATGAATAGCATATGAAGAGATTCTCATTAAAATCTTTTTGATTTATATTCCTAAAACAAATGTATTTGTTCATCTATTTTTAAATACTCACCAAGATATACAACACTTATGTTAGTCGACTTTTCTGGCCAGTGCAGACTAGATGTGGCTTCACTTTAAAAGCATGTAAGCAGGACTTCCTAATTTAGTTCAACACGTTCGGCAGGTTAAATGCGTTTAAAAATCATCAAACGTGAAATAAATAATGCGCATTTAGGATAAATCTGTAAGACGGCTTGACGTGTGTTGTGCGATTTGACACAAACAGCTGAAACAGATACTGCATTTAATACTCTTTATTCATTATTTCCTCTTCAAACACATTTTCCTGATGTACATGTACATTTCCATTCAAAGGAAAAATTCAAGTGAGGTAAAAGTGCTGAAAAATGAAATAGTATAATGGTTGTAATCATCAAACTCATCGTCACAATCACGAAGCTGACAAAAAAGCTCTTCTGCATTAACTATTTCAAAAAAATATATAGTGCGACACATTTCATGACTTTCCCCACTTTTTAAACTTGTATAGCCACAGGCATCCCTTCATACACACATGCACAAGCGCACACACCTCCACGTGTCAATGTAAACACAAATCTGCAGCAAAATAATTCACGACTCTTCACATAGAAACTGGAGGAGAGCCTCCAGAGGGTCTCCATCACATCCCTATAGTGTAAGACTTGTACTTCAGACAAGTGTAACCACTAAATATCTAATCCAGATTGCTCCGCACCCCCTCCAGCAAAATACATCTACAGTTGTCATATATTAACACGCTGTACTGATAAACAAAGGCCCAAAGGAGTTGGACAACCAAAGGAAAGGCGAGTGACAGAAGCTACATGATCAATAACACTGACAAGTTCACAGCAGAAAAAAAAAAAGTGGCCAGAAAATTTAAAAATAAGGCAAAATACACTTCATCTTCTTTTTCCACATCGTCCTTCACAAAAGGTTCATACATCGACATACATACATCAACCCTGACAAAGGAAGTGATTTAGCAGGAGCCCTGCTGCACACCACTCTCATCTACAAGGGAAGGTAAAGCTTTCATTAACAGGCACACATTTTCAGTCCACCAGGAAAAGAAAAGCCACAATAACCATCAACACATGAAAGCTGGGTGGACTCGAAAAACGCAGAGGATTGGCATTCCAGGTTGCGTTCACCATCGACTGTCTAGAAAATGCTTTTTGTTTGTCGCATTTTCTTTGACCTCGCTCGCAATTTTAGCGAGCAAAGTCACCAAGACGCCCAAGTCACCAGGCTTCAACCTGCAACTGTGAGCAGCAGCATAAACTGGGCTCCTTGGTTCTGAATGTGGCTCCAAGCTTTGATACACCGTCATCACTCAAAAGCCAAACTGGGGAATGATTGAGATTCAGGGATGTGATTACCTGAAAGGGACTTTAGCACAAGATCAATGTTTTGTCCCCTGGATTTCAAACAGAGCAAAGATCATCTTAGGGTCAACAGTGCAGTGAGAAATCCAGCTGCTGGCACTAAACTAACAGGGGACTATCCACTGAGTGATGATAAGGGTTCAGAGCAAATGGATGCACAGATAAAAACCAAGTGCTGCTGCCAGGCTGTAGCAAGCTCAAGTCTGCCTACTACCTCCACCTTCAACCAAGATCTACTTGCCTAAGAACCTGTAGTTTGGATACGAGGAGGAGAGTTAAAAATAATACAGGGAGAAGAAAAAAAAACAACACAAACTTAAGGCGAGTATCAGAAGGGGACGTCTCAATGTTAAGGGCAGAGTTTACCCTCCCAAAATAAAAAAAGGGACAAAACAAAGCTCTCAAAAACACATTATGTCCCTGAGAACCAGCTCAATTCCCTCCAGCGATTGACCACATTAGCTTATTTACATTCCTCTCAGGTGGCTGGGGTTGGAGTAAAACAAGGCCTCTAAAGTGCTTTTGTTAGTATGGGGGTCTCTGCTGGGTGGCCTCCAGCTACTGCGCCTCAGTATGGGCTTGTCAGGGCACTTAAGGTATTGCATTGATTTGGATTGGGGACAAAGCTGTCAGCAAAAGTTAGCCCGGTTGCTTTGGAGCAGGTGGAGCTACAATGCTAGGCCGTCCATTAAATTAAGGGTGTAAATATACAATGTCCGTTTAGAAAATCTGAATGAATTGTTGGATTTCAAAGGCAGAAGTCAACATGGCTGCCAGTGACAAACAAGGCCGAAACTTGTAGGGAAAGACCAAGGCGGGAATAAAATGAAATGGCTGAGAAGACTGTGACAGGAATGACTTGACACAAGTTTCAAGGAAAAGTATGGTTTGGGACTGAAACTAAAAGAAAGGAAACTAAGGGGTGGAGGGGGGGGGGGATTGAGTAAACAAGCTCTGCAGAGAGGAGAGTGAGGGGAGAGCGGGAGCAGCATGAACGAGTGGGATTAGTCTAAAAGTGAAGGATTAGCCGGGCTGAAAGGAGTCCCATAATGGAGAGCAGAGACGCCAGCATCAACAAGACAGCAGGCAGATAGCTGGAGGGGTTAAGCCAACACAACTGGATCCTGTTAACAGATAGTAGAGGGCCACCACCAGGAGGGAGCTACAACCATTTTAGACACACGCTGCTGACCGGAGAGGTCGACTGCTGCCTGCCTCACAGAGATGCTGGACATGTGTTGCTGAAGCAGCTGTTGGTTTGTTCACATGTACGGTCAGATGAACTGCGCACTTACTGCTGGTACATGTAAAAGAGATTTTCAACAAGTGAAACAAGAAAAAAATGCAGTGCAGATAAATCAAAGGACTTTCCCTGCAGTTATAAATTACACACATTGGTGTTAAAGGCTGATTCTAAATTCTGCTGTTTAAAGTCAATATTCCTCAGGGGTGGAATGTAACTAAGACAATTTAATCAAGTACTGTACTTATAAATCCAAGGTAGGCCTTCCTGTGCTTGTACTCATCATTTCCATGTCATGCAACTTCATACTTCTACTCCACTACATCTCTGAGGCAGATATCTTACTTGTAATTCCACTACATTTGTTTGGCAGCTATAGTTACTGGTTACGTTTTCAAAAGCCCTTCAAGTCCAGTGAAAACGATGTATCTCCAGACGTGTTGATTTTGAATGTGCCAAACCGATTGATAAAGTGTTCCTTATTGTGTAAAGCAATTTCTCCTCCTTCTTAAGCTAAATAAACTCTTTAAAAAGCTCCTGGATTAGCTGGAAAGTTCTGAGTTCATGAAAAGTTGACTTGAAAATACATGAAACAAACATATGATGATCTTATGGGATACTATAATGCATTGCTGTAGATTAAACTACCCAACAGTATGGGAAGAAGTAAAAAATAAAGAGCTCAACCTTAAAAATCCCCTCACTCTAATAGAATACTTCGCTCAGCTCTCGTTGGCAGCTACGGAGAAAGAAATCTCTCCAGTCAGCACTGGAAAACTAATTGCAGCATATAGATGCAGAATGGAGGGCTTATACCATGGCTAACACGGCAGATGCTATCATAGTACAAAGCTGTTAGGTTTGGGATATTGGTGCAAACAAGAAGGTGGAGATAGCGTTTGTGGCATTATTTTGACATTGGGGATACATTTTCACAGTCCACATCAAGTTCAAATGCAGAGGGGTGAAGGAGTGCACGGTGTCTCAGTGGTATAAATAGTCTTATTTCGGGCTCCCTGTGGTGTCTTCAGAGAAATATGATAAATAATTCTCAAGTTCATGTTGCAGTCATTGCACCAACAAACAGGCACAAACATGCGTGCCCACCCTTCCTACACACAGGCACACAATCACACGCACACGAGCAGCCGAAGTCACAAGAATATGCACATACATAAATACAAAGTTACACACATGTTGACACATCCTGAATTCATCTTTACGAAATATGCATTAAAAGTCGAGTGTTGCAGCTTCAACTGCACGCTGTGATGGCCACCCACTGAAGTCTGGGGCTGTGAAATCTCACAACTTGCTCCTCTGAATGAAAACTCAGAAATTATTTGACAAAACTTTTCTTCAAAGACATATTTGATGGTGTTTAAGTTCGCAGATGGAAGAGAGTGTGAGAGTGAAAGGCAGTGAGAGAGAGAGAGCAGGGGAGTAGACGGGGGCAGAGAAGAACACATGGCTGTTGAAGAAATCCTTTATGCTGCATGTATAAAACATTAAATGCACATGACCAAATCGTATTTTTAAAAAAATGCTGTTTCTTTTTTGTGAGCATTTTCATTTAAGTTTGGCTTTTTCTTGCCGTTTGCATTACGGCTGCGCTGTGGTACCACACCCAGCCCTCAGTTGGAATACCAGTCCTAGAAAGAATGAAGCCTGCTGCTGCAAGGTGTCACAACTTCTTCTGAATCATGATTCAGTCAGGTTCTTTGTGTAACGCACGATTAATATCAGAATCATACTGGCCTTGGTTGGCTCGACTGAAAGCAGCGTTTCTGCCCCATTACTCCTTTGCAAAGATTCTCCAAGTGTGTGGAACGGACTGTCCTCCCACGAAGAATGACAGCATCAGTCGTTTCAGCAAATGTCCCCAAAATGACATTTGTTCTCTTCTGTCACAAGTCCTGTAGTGGCCATAGTTATTATGATCGGAGCAAAGGAGGAAGTCTTTATTATAGAGTACGGAGGGGTCGGGGCGGACGGATAGGTCTTCATAACACTTTCAACTAATGACTTTAATAATTTCCTAACCTTAACCACGTTTATTATTGTCTTCATGATAGATAGATAGATAGATAGATAGATAGATAGATAGATAGATAGATAGATAGATAGATAGATTTAGGACGATGATGATGAGGGTCCCCCTCAACCTTAACAAAGCAGTAAATTTACCCAAACTCCAACTACTCCCTGCCTATTTTTAGTTTTATTCACAATTAGTCACGTTCGCTGACTTCCTTCCTCACTCTCCGACCCCCTCCTGAAAGTTATAGCGACAGGCAACATAATTAAATGCACCGTTTACTTGTTAAAAAAAACAAAACCCACGGATTTATTTGTTTTTAAAATATTTTAATGACAAAACGGCTTCATATTGTACCTTTAACTGCATGTAAAACTCACATGTTAAGGGCTGATAATTATCAACTAAGGCATAACTTTCCATATTTCACAAACATCATGACAGTTGACTGGGATCCACATTTCATCCTTGTAGTGAGGTGTCAGCTGTGGCACTCTTCCTTTCAACACAATAACATGAAGAGTCACACAAACTGCTTTTGCACAATAACCGTATTCAAGCAACTTGCAGCCTTTTTTTTGTCTCCATCTTACTATAATCGAGCAAGTTAATTAATAGCAATTTATGTTGGCTTATGGTGTGTGTCAGAATGATGGAAATGCAACTCACGCCAGCCTTGTGGTGGCTGAAAAAATTCCATATAAGAATTGGTCTGCACAACATCTGAGTCTTTTTCTTATTTCTAAGCGATTCTTCAGGCTAGTTTTGCCAACCAAAGCAAATGTGCATTTTAAACCAGATCAAATGCACTTGAGGTGAGAAAGGTGTCCTACATCTGAGTGTAGCTCTCATGCTGAGGAATGTGTGTAGTGATGTTCAATATTTCAACACGCGCCCACACACACACACACACACCTCTTCAGGGCTCAGGTGATATAAGTGCAGGTGTCGTAAGAAAGCTTTCAGCTCAGTGAGTGCACTAGAGGATGGCCACGTATAGATACAGTTCACAGTGTATCTATATCTGTACTTCCCCTCACACACATCCACTCACGCACACATACGCACACAGACATTCGTTTGTACTAAATGTGTTTAAATTTCAGCTCAGATCAAAGAAAGAAAAAAAACCCTCAAAAATTCTAGAAAAGGAGCATTAATGTTTTTTAAAAAATGGCAGAGAGTATGAAAGCTAGAGGGGGTTCTGACTTTAACATTTTATTTATTTGTATTATCTATTTATTTAAGGCTTAGGAGTGGAAATCAACATCTGTCTCATTTCATTTCCTTACTTACTGGGACCCCTGCACAGTTTTATTGTTTTTGCTCTCTCCGTCTATTTGTGTGCCTCTTTTCCCTCACTCCAACTCTCTAAATGAAAGAGGCTTTTAGCTCTCCAAAGAGAGAGCTGTCGGCCCAGCTGTCCACTTAATAAACAAGTTGTCAGCACACACATACACACACACACACACACACACACACAGACATGTGTGCATGCTCACTCAGACGTCTCTCTCTGCCTTTCTCTCTGTCTGGCCCCGTTATTTAAGAAGGTCAAGTATGTGTTGCGGCAGCCTCACATATGCTGGAGGATCCCAGAATTACAGCCGTCCAGGAGGGAGCGGAGCCGCCCAATCAGACAATTAACTGGGCTCCCTAAAGGCCAGCGCAATTTCATCTTGTACACACACACACACACACACACACACACACGTTCACTCAGTTACATGCACGCTTGTTGCGCAGTACTTCTAAGGACCTGACATTGATTAGATTCATTCCCACGCTAACAAACTTCAACCTGATCCTAAACTTCAACCTGAACTCGTAGATTCTGCACAATGGGAGCCTCACCTGTCAGAAAAAAAAGGGGTCTTAAGATGCTGAAAGGTGTATGTCGATAACAAAGTCAATGACTAAATTGCTGTGTCCAGACACCCTGAAGGACGCAGCTCAAAGAGCTGGCTAATGGTGCATTCAGGTGCTGCTCAGCTTGTAAAGTCAAACATTTAAAAGTTTATGAGTAGTATCATGAGAAAGTAGCAGGTGTGATGTTTCCTTCACTCCCATGATGGCCAATACTGTTAAATAGAACCCCACGGCACCTTTCAAAGGTCCAGTTCAGCTCATGTGAAATGTTTATTTGTGATCAATATCTGCATTTGATTCGGCCACGCCAACATGCTACCTATGGGGCACGATCTGGGGCAGCTGGACATCCACGAATCGGAAGGGCGGTAGTTTGATCCACAGCTGTGGCTGCATATCAAAGTGTCCTTGGACGAGACACTGAACCCCCAATTATTGAATATATGTGTGACTGGCAGAGCATAGAAAAGTCCTGGGGTGCTTTGTATAAAGAACAATGCATCGCTCCTGATGGAGCAGGTAGTGGAGATGCTTTGCTAAATCGGATCTTTTCACTGACGTTCGGAATCAGCTATGACAGGCCATGTAAAATAGTTGGTTATTTGTCTGTGCGATGCTGTTGGGACAAGTTATGATTTATAGATGTTTCACACATCCTGATGACATGTTTGTTGGGTTTTTGGAGTGCATCCAACCTGACCACAAATCGCTGTTAAATATGATGTGGCCTAATGATATTTATTTATTTATTTATTACTTTACAAGGTGCCAGAATTCGCCTGATCCTTGATTAATCAATTGCACAATGGATCGGGCTCAGATCATTTAAAGAACCACAGGGAAGCATGTTATTCACTTGAATAGATGATAATAATGCCATGTAGGTGCCAATCCGTGTTTATCTTTATTGTTCCTATGTATTAGTGATATGTTTGTTTGTTTATTTTTTTATGTCTTTTATTGATAAGTAAGGGTTTGTATTTAATTCTTCAGGGTGTGATTGTTCTGCTCTCACTCACTCGCTCTCTTCTTTCTCTTTGAGGTCCAAATTGCAGGGAATCAGATAGAAAACATTCCGTGTGTTTAGTATTTTTTAAAGGATTCCTTTGCAGAGGAACGTTGAGAGGTGAAAAATTTGAAAGTCTGTTACTCGTGGGATCGTAAATGAGCTGCTTTTGTCTGTTTTGAAACACGTGGAAGATGGTGTGATTTTAATCATCAGTAGAGAGATCAGACGCGCCGAGCAGGTAATGGAGAAACTCGGCAAAGGGAAATGAGGCGACAAGGATAAGGACATGAGAGATGTAGCAGATCGACGTGGCAGGAAATTGGACAAATCTCCTATTTTTGGAGCATCTGATTACAGGGATCGTATTCAATAAGAAGAAAGCACCTGTTCACTTGCATGGGCTGACATCAGGGCAAATGAGAACCAGATGCACTGGGACAAATTCTTGAAGATAAACTGAAGTGAGTGAAGGCCTGAAAGAGAAACAAGAGAAATAACTACAACATACGATAACAGCCTGTCAACCATTCAGTCAGTTAGAAATCTGATATCTTCTCAAAGTTATGTGTTGTAAAAAAAAAAAAGCTTCTTTAATTAGCCCCACTGCTTTGCCATGTTCTCTAAATACTGCACGTATTATAATTGATTAACCTTGTGCTTCAAGCAGAGGATAATATTCGGTCTAAACATGATGATGTACTGCACTAAATCGGGAACTGAGGTGACAAATGAACTTCAAAAGTAAGTTAAGGATCAGATGAGAATTATGATGAGATGAGATATTAAATCCATCACAGCTGTCGGTCTCTAATTGCACCGCCAGTGTTTGTTCAGCACACATCTGCACTGCAGACACTTTGAAACGTGCAGGTTTTGTGGCACGTAACAAGCCGAGGCACTAATTCTTACTGCCATCAGCTGTTGATCGGTGGAATGGTACAAAAACATCATCAGGAATCCATGCGCACGAATGTGCTCGGCAAAACACTGCAACTGTAGAGACGTAACAGGCAAAAGGAAGATGAGAAATGACATGCAACAAATGCCCATGGCCTGTACTTTTACATTATTACCCACACAACACTCTTTATATCCAGCGAACCACACCACCAATGTGAGCTGGAGTAATCACTCAATCTATAAATTTCAAGGCTGTGCACATTGGGTTTGGAACATAAGCAACTTTTCACAAGCTGCAAAACCTCTATGGTGGTGGAAGTACTCAGATCCTTTACTTGAGTAAAAGTGTTGAAGTATAATCAGGAAAATGTACTTAAAATATTAAAAGTAAAAGTACTCAGTACAGTAAAAATATCCCCTGCGACTGTTAAACTATAATATATGATATCATTAGATAATTATGACTTATGCATGAATGTGAAAACAGGATTTTTTAAAATTTATTTAAAAATAAAAATAAAATAAAATAATAAAAAATCTGAGACCATTGCATGGAAAATGACCAGCTGTAGCCACTTTATTAACGACTTGTACATGTGCATATGTTTTGTGTGCAGAAATTCCAATTTGTAAATTAACTGCTAACTGAAGCCGTCCAATAAAGGCAGTTCAGTAAAAAGTACAATATTTTCCTCTGTGATGTAGTGGAGTTCAAGTAAAACGTGGCATGAAAAGAAAACGCTCCAGTAAAGTTCAAGTGCCTTAAATTTGTACTTTAGTACAGTGCTTGTGTAAATGCACTTCATCACATTCCACCACTGGACCACACAGCAAGTGTCGATGGTTGTAGATCAGCTGTAACTGAAAAGCAGCTGGTGCTAATGTTGACATACATCTGGTGCGCAGACATTACTGTGGCCATTGTGTCATCATGTTAGCTTTTGTATGAATCAGATTTATTTAGAAGAAAACAGCATGTGACTCACCAGCTAACATGATGGCATTTGAAACATGGCTAAGTGATAAAGCTGTGAGCTGCGCTTAATCATAATCACGACGAAAACGGATCAGTTATGTGAGTAAGGTGGAAAATAACCACCTTTACCCTCTGACTCCCTTATTTGTTAAAAGAACATTATGTGTGTGTGTGTGTGTGTGTGTGTGTGTGTGTGTGTGTGTGTGTGTGTGTGTGTGTGTGTGTGTGTGTGT
>JBBPCS010056863.1:0-18117 GCA_037974645.1 Hollardia meadi
GCCCCCCCCCCCCACCCCGAGAGCCTTTGTAAATACACGTCTGACGGGAGCGTGATGAAGCAGCCACATTAGGCTCAATGACTCATAGCCAGCTGTGTTAGCATAGCATACCCCATCTCTGCCTCATCTCGCACATCACACAGCACCGGCAATTACCATTCCTCTTGCGGTGGCAACGACTGGAGGGAATGTGACTATCTCGTCTTCTCATCTCAGCGGCTGACAGAAGTTGTGAGCGAATACTGCCTTCTAGGTACATTGTCTCCTATATTAAGGCCAAATGACTCATTTGTCAGTGAGATCATTTAACGAAGAACATGCAGAGCTGTCCTTTAGTGACTTGGGCATTGTTGTGCCCGCCGGTGATGAGGGTTTGTGTTTTCACAGGAGTGGAGTAGTACATGTTTAATTTTCTACGGATGCCAGTGAGATGTTCATTAGTCACGACTAGGGAGCAGATCAACTCCCGCACAAAGTGGCGGCATTGTGCATTTACTATATATTTTATTTAACTGATGATTCTTAGGGGCCTCTAATGGTCTGTCACCAAAGTATGTTGAATCTACAAGGTAGTAAAGTAAAGAAAGTCTAAAAAAAAGTCTACAAAAATTTTGCTTACTGGAGCATTGTAAGAAAAAAAATGCTGTAATCCACTCTTCAGAAAAACCTTTTGCACACATGCAGGTACAGTATGTATTTTGTGTGTGTGGTTATGGGATTATAGGCGTGGAAGACAGAAAAAGAGTTTGTGAGTGCGGAAAATGCCTTCAGACAGGCAGGTGTATAAAGGTGGACTTTTTGCTTGTGTGTAAATTTTGAGATTCCTTTCTTTATTGCAGTTCAGACTCCACAATGTTAAAACACCCAAAGGATTATAGATGAAAGGGTACGCTCTAATCTGTTTATGAGTGTAAAACAAAACAAAGGCAAGAGGAGACGAGATGGAATACAGACAGTATAACAAAATAAAGACGTCCTAAAATTACATGACAGAAATTAATTAATACTAAAATATTAAAGCTTCCCAGAGCTTCTGCAAGTGATTTGTGACCTGCCTTCTAAACACACTCGTGAAGCTTAATGGCGTAATGCAAATGAATGAATAAATGAATAAATAGAAAAGCAGTATCAATGCAAAAAACCTTAAAAGCCTGTCTGCGATTTTCCTCTTAAATAGGATTATGAAGTCACTCTACCTAATAGTTTGGAGGCTCTGTACTATTGTAAAGACCGACTACTGATACTGAACAGTTAGATACTCACTCCACATCTGTGCTGTAATATTTCTGAAGAAGCGCTGAGAGAAATGAAAGGAGATTCATTTTTAGTGTGATAGTTGTTTAATGTGTCAACTTGAGAAATCAAGGCAGGGACAGATTAATCCATTTGGCACGTGGCCCTTTGGAACCCCACTTCCTCCCACTTCCTCTACATTTGTGCATGCATCCTCTCGCCTTGAAGCACCACATCATGAACAGTGCACACGGCAGACTGCACATGGCAACTTTTTCTATATTTTGCCCAGAGCCATAGACCCTAACCCATCTGGGATGTTCCCCCCTACTCCAGTTCGTTGTAGCCTGTTACTCCAAGGTTTGAAAGTGTTCAAATTCGTAATATCCGTCAAAAAACGGCACATTTGACACCAAACCACAGACTGTACGGGTTGTTGCTGCTGCTGTAATGGACCAATCACAAATAAATTGAAGAATGCTTGCGGTGATTGGCTACAAACAAAAATAGTCAAATACAGGTATCTGCATTGACTGGAGAAGTTTTGATACTACTTGGTATTGGGTTATTTTGGTCGATACCCAGCCCTAATGTGAAACAGCCACCATTGAGCACAGCACCAGACATTTAAAAGAACATTTTAATGGAAATAAATACAAACTTCTTTTAGGAATATGCATTACCACCAAGCACACTCCCTTTAAATACTGAAATCATTAAAACCAGATTTGACATAGGGGCAAGGGTTTCAACATCGTAGAGCAACTTCAGCCAAACATGCAGTGATACAGAATTGTGCTCCAGGGTGTATCAGTACACCATGACATCACTGTTTGGTGTAGTTCTAGGTGCAACAGAGCACTATTTCAGCCATGTTAATTTACCCTTTAGGTATAAATGCCCTTATCTCTTCAGTGTATACACTGAATCCAGACTTGAATGAGACAAGAAACAAGAAGGTTTAGGCAGGTTTTCTGGATAAATGTTGTTGTTTTTAACCTATATATATATGCATATTTACATCAAGAGCATAATGGCTTTTAAAATATATATATACATGTTCTTATAATGGCTAGTGTAAAGCTTACATTTCTTCAAAATACTTAATTGTGAAAGAAACATCTTTGTTCTCTTTTCTGGCCTTTCTTGCTGTCCTTATTTATTCCATTTTTCCCCCCTACATTTCCCTCAACTCGTTCGTATCTTTTTTCAAACATCACATTTGTCTTCCCTGTTCTCCCCCACACATCCTCTGTTTTGTCTTCCTTTCATCTTTTGTTGTCTCCTTTCCCTACATCAGTCAGTGTTTCGCAGCTCTCCACTTCTGGGCTGCTTCCTATTTGGACTACCGCTGGGTGTAATTAGCCTGATGTGCTATGGCATCTGCACAGCTGAGTCGGACGACGGCTCGGATGACATTGATGCGCTCAAGAGGGAGGGCCTGACTGACGAAGAGGAGGAGGAAGAGGAGGAGGAGGAGAGGCAACGCGCCGCTGAGCTGGAGGGCCCCGAAGAGGACGAGAACGAGGAAGAAGATGCCGGAGAGAAGGATCCCGAAGAGAAGAAAACTGATTAACACAGGGGCTCCTATCGGATAGAGGCTGATAAACCCTTTCAGACGCAGTGACATGAAACTCAAAGACATATCAATGTATTACTTTTCTGCTTCTTTGTCTTTCATATCACTTCCCCTCAAAGCCCCTTCAGGTTTCCAGTCTCCCCTTCAGCACAGACTGGTTCTGCCCATCTTTGAGTTCTGTGCGTCAGTTTGTAGGGTCAGCTGCTCAGTGAAGCCAATGAATCATAGTTCAGAGTAACAGCCTTTTTTTAATGATGGAGTGTAAACACACAGTGCTGAAGAGAAGAAGGGATGACTGTGAACCAAACATACCACGTATTTATTATGATTCGACCATGTGATGTGTGACCCTTTCTCTGACGGTTGTTTTGTAACCACTTCTTTTCTTTTCTTTTTTTTTTGTCATATCCCAACCTCTCCTATTTTTTTTTTCTTTTTCCAGTTTACTATGATATCCTAGAATAGCATATATAGTAAATAGTAGGTGAATCTTGCCTTCAAGCTGAATACAGCATGAATACACAAGACATTTTGTTCACCTCTTCCCCTAACCCAAAGTGTAGGCTTAACGTGTAGTGATTGATGAGTGTAGAAAGAAGAGGAAGTGCCCAAGAAGGAAAATCTGCCATAAACGAAATGTGCTTTTTTTTAATTTTTTTATTGTATATTATTGCCTGAAAATAACTCTTCTTGTAGGGATGCAAAGTGCCGAGCATTACAACCTATTTCTCATGTGAGCCACCTGTTGGTGTCCATTTTTGCAGAGAGTTGATGGAAAAACGCTGGAATACTAACCTGTCTCAGTCTGTCTGATATTGGTAAATGGGCCAATGCATTTTTTTTTTTTTTTTTTAAACCCAACATGACCAACCAGCTAGAAATTCCTAGCATACAGTAGATGGCTTGTACCTGTACAACAGACACTCGTAACATGCATCAGTAGCTCCTGCGGCTTTTAACAACTCATATTCCCTAAGATAGACTGGCTCTGTCTGTTTCCATGTTTCAACCTGCGCTCCATCAGAGGTTGCTGTATTGAATTCAGTTGGCAGGTTGAAGTTTACATCCCAATGCACTGAGAAGCACACAGAGCGTGCAAAACATTAGGGCTGTCTACTTACTACTTAGTGTCACCCTCTTTTTTTTGGTTAAGACCCACTATTGTCAGTTTTCTCGAGGCATAGAAATCCATCTCCAACATATTTTCATACCCTTGTGACTAACGTGTTTATGACAGCTGAAATCAAGTAGGGGTTATAGCTTCCTCTTGGGTTCAGGTGGCCAGCTTATTTTATGAAAAGAGTAAGTGTTCCTGACATCCGCTACACCCAGTCTAATACCATTTTTTTTAAATGAAAAAGGCACAGTACCTTGCTGGATTTAGGGCCCAGTGTTGCTTCTCTGGCAGCGGGGCAGCTAAAGCACCTGAAAACATGTTTTATTATCTTTAAATAAGTTGTTGATGGTCACAAAAGACCAAAAAAAAGGAAAGTACTTTTAAAAAGGTGAAGTTAACACTCAAAACCTCAGGATGTAATTTTGAAATTTGATTTACAGTGGCGCTTTCATCACAACAAAAGCACATCTGCGACTGTCATTAGATGCTTACCCTTGATTGGTGCATTCAAGTACCTGATATCACCTTTTCACCATTACATCCCTGCCCACTTCAAACCAGCGAGAAGAGCACAGACGAGACACAAATGCTATATAGAAATCTCTCCTTAAACAACTAGGATGCTTCCATATCTGGCAGATGACGTCATTAACAAGCTGATGGTTTAGCAATAGTTTGATTTGAAGGGAAAGGGTTAGGGATTGACTTTCCTACCAAACGTTGGATGAGAAAGTTGATTCCACTTTCATGTCTGAATGGAAATTATAAAGCTAGTGGCAACAGCTGTTTGGCTTAGCTTAGCACAAAGACTGGAAACCGACGGGAGCGGTTCTTTCAAAAGATGTTACAATCCATCTACCAGCACTTCTAAAGCCAAATTACTGTGTTATTATCTGTTGTTTAAATGGCTCAAAAACTAAGAGTCTTCGCTGGTTGGCTGGAAACCTCATGGTGACGACAAGACTCGATTTAGTTTGGTACAGAACCCCCCCCCCGGTAAGACCCACAATGTTGTTGTCTTTACACTTCAGTTTCTGCACAGATTAAACAATCTATAACATGCTAGGTTTATTATCTCCTGTATACAGAGTCAGGTGAGCTGTTTCCCCCTGCTTCCAGTCTTCAAGATAAGCTAATCAGACGTCATCGTGGTATCGATCTTCTCATCCAACTCTCGGCACGACGGTGAATAAGCGTTTTTCCATAAACAACAAACTATTCCTTTAGAGCAGGACACACAGGATTCTGATATGCTCTGCATTTGTTTTTCATTATTCACCTGATACCTTCATGCATTATATTTAACCCACACAGCTGCAAAGCATTGATAAGTTTGAAATGAGCAATGACAGCCTCTCTAACAGGCTTTTCTTTCAAGGGGACTTCAAGTCTTGGCAATGAATTAGCATCAAGTTCATTCTTGACCTTGGGAACGGTAGTATGACAAAGTGATCTTAACTCAAGGGCCACATCTCGACTTTTTCTTGAGCTTTTAATTGGGTTTCCGTGAGTCGGGGAATTTATTTGCAGGAAAGGAACATAATTATTCTGATTTCATTAGTGTATAATCAGATGAAAATAAGAATTAGGATTTTGTTACCTTAATGAGCCTTTAATATATCTACAGACGGAGCGAGTGTCATGTTTTACCACTATGTAGACCGGTATACGCTCTAGGCCTTATGCATTTTTAGCGGTCACCGTAGGTTCCTCTACTCCTACGCTTGGAAAGAGAGGGTGAGACTCTACACCCCCATTCTGTAACAAGATGGCTACAGGTATTGTTATTCATCGTTGCTCATTTCATCATGCTTTGTCGCTCTGTAAGTCTTGTAACTTGATGGACTTATGCACCCCAACCTGAGCACACTTCTTGTTTCTAATATACAGAGGTTATCTGTATTATTACTGTGAAACTGCACTAAAGGAAACCGTGCCCTCGCCTTGCCTTCTGGTCTTTGTAGTTGCCTACCATTCTCTGCCAAACTTCCTCGTTGGGTTTGAATTAAGATTGTCACACTTTATTACAGGTTTGGAAGATTGAAATAAAGATTGTCTTTTTCTTGTTGACTGATATCTTTTTCTTTTTTTTTCATCTGATGTGCTGTTTTTTGGGGGGGGGGGGGTTTGCCCGTCTTCCATTTAGTCATCTGTTTCTCCATCTATCCCACATAAATGTTTTTTTTTTCCCCTCGACAACATAAACTTAGGTAGAGAAGTCGACTCAATTATAGCAGATAATCAAGGTTTTTTTTTTCGAGATCTCAGTTTAACTGCAGCTAGTTGCATGAGTTGATGTGGAACTCATTTATTTCTTCTCTTTAGGGAATGACAGCTCTCACAAGACAAACTCTGAGACGTGACTTTACGTAATGAAAGAGCACCATGTCACAGAAGCCTGACCACAAACACAGTTTGAAAGAAAATATGGTGCTTTTGGGAAGTATTGGAAGATGTTTTCCATTGGCTGTTGTTTTGGGGATAAATTAAGTGGGGGGAGAGAATGTATTACTACATCAGAATCAGTGTCATTGAGTGGCACTGATGCAAAAGTAATTCATCGCTCAATTACCATGCTATATATTCTGAGAATAGGTTTCATGGTGTGGCAAATGAAGGAGGCCTGCTGTCTCTTTTTCTTTTTCGGAGAACCAACAATTTCATGCACCAGACAAGGGCAATTACACTTTTGCTATTCATTCTGACATCTGTCTTATGTTGAAATGGCAAATTAAGGCGAGATTGCAATCATCTCATTTCTAACTCGCATGGGAGGTGTTTAATGGTTTTCGGGTCACGTGACGGGTCATGGTAAAGAGAGAGGTGGTTATTTTAGTTAATGCTTCGGGCCTGTATTTCAAGGGTATTCTGAGCTCCGTTTACGTCACTCAAAAGGGCGAGAAATGGCTGATTAGCTTTGCTCACCATGGAAACCAACCCACACTTTTCTTTGCAGACCCTATTAGAAAAGCCCGTCTGCTTGCTGCCACTTTTGAAAAAAATACCTCAGTGCATAATTACAAAAACAATGTAGGCAAACTTGCCCTTTTGAGACCTCCCCACAATAAATCCATCTTTAGTGTGTGTGTGCAGTGAGATAATATCTTGTAGCCCTTCCTGTTTTTGGTGCTGCAACTTCACGTCAACAGTTTAACTGGGTTTAATAGCTGCTTGTCTGTCAGTCAATTAAAAGTGTTTGTTGCTGTTGCTTTCTTCTCAGTGTTATGGACACAATTTAAATAAGTTTTAATCAGAATTCCTATTCTGATGCAGTGTTATGTAAGCCTGAATTCATCGTTAGTGCTCCCCCTGCGATTACATTATCGAGGTTTACCACAAATGTGGTCACGCCACCTATAATCACATCTACGCGGTAACATATTGTCACAAACCTGCATCTACTGTGCTTACCATCCAACCCCTCTGCAGTATGCTTCATCTTTCACTCGTTTATTTCATTGCAAGTATTTAGCGTCTACGTTGATAATGAGGTAGAATTCTTAAAGTTTTTGAAGGAGTGGTTCTTTGAGTTTTGCTTGAAGTTTAACTGCCAGGCTTCAATTGTCACGAGCAGATGCTAACTGTAGCTAGCAAGCTAAGTAAGCCAAAGTTACTTCAATCAGGGCTGCCAACTCTCATTTTAAGAGAGAAACTTTGTCTTACGGAGGGAAACGTATTGTTTTTATGTTCAGTAAGGAAAATAGGTGTAAGAATATTTCCTTTCTTGTTTTTGTTTACTTGTCAGAATACATGCTAAGAGAGCTCGTGAAACTGCACAACCTCAACACTGTTGTTTCTGGTCGTAACGCAAATATTCACCTCATAAATCATGACACATTTCTCTCCCTTTTCGTAATTACATTGGCTGCTTTTAATCAAAAGTAATCGATAGCGTCGATGGTATTGGTGAGTGTGGCCATATTTTTTGTCACATGGTCCACTCCTACCTGCTGTGCCAGGTTACATTTGCTAAGCAGTGATTGGACAACTGTCCAAGAGAGAAAATGATCAATTAGAAATGGGGAAAATGACAATTGCAGCTCCGCGCCTGACTCCATATCTTGGTTTGTTACAAACTTTATTTATAGCTGAAGCGCACAAATGATGTGCAGCTTTGCTGAAAGTGTGTGGCCCATATTATCCCTGTCACCTCTGAATGCACTGCAAGCATTTCCCAGCAGAGTTCCTGCTTATCACTCTGCCAAGGAGCTGCTTCCTCACAGCAGTAGCCTAATGATGTTGCCCGGGTCGTGATCATTTACTGAAGAGACCTGTCCCCTTAGGGGGGTCAGGGTGACTTACCGTACCTGAAACGTAACTGTTTCTGAAGGAGGTGACATGCCTGCGCGCAGTTGCCGTTGCCCTCACTCCCACCGTTGCCACAGGCTATTTCCATCCTCCAACATGATTATCCAAAGAGCTTAAAAATGAGCTTGCACAGTCAAGGAAGACAACATGTTCATCAACACAGGGCTGAGTGTTCGCCGTGTGTTTGTGAGTACATCACCGCCTGTGTTAATCTGATCCTTAGTCCCTTCACACAGATGTTAAGGGACGTTACGTGACTCGCGTGCTGGGTCCAGAGCTTACTTCCAAGCCCCCATAGTGACTGTAGCCAGCTGGGTTTTAACGACGGTACAGTCACATCACTTACATGCACTCGTACACACACATGCACTAATGTACACACACACACACACACACACACACACACACACACACACACTGTTGACGTGAGCACATTTTGCTGCTCAGGCTACAAACTAAAAATGGGAGAGCTTGTGGGAACACACTTTGAATCATGTAAACCCCTAAAAACTGGATATCTCAGGAAATACCATTGGGGCATGAGGAGCTGAGTGCTATATTCTGCGGAGAAAGTGAGATTATTTTTTAAGTAAAGAGCTTTTGCGCGATAGAGTGAAAGAAAATATATTATTTCTGGGGCATGTCCAGAACATTCTGAATGGGTGGGTCACAAGCTCAGAGGAACGGATTGTCTATTTTTGGACCACAGGGAACTTTCTATACTGTTATATACAGTAAACATGTTCATAAAGTCAAAATTCACAACAAGCCGGTTGTGGAGGCTCCTAATTTTCACCACTGAGCTCAGCACACAAAGCGTGATATGAAACAGGATCAATTTATTTCCTTAGTGATCTTAAAATATTAATGGTTCTCTAATTATTATACCTGCGGCTGAAAGGGTATTCTGTATGTGACTCATCTATTCTGTTTAATTAGCGCTTGGACCCCTACTGGTGTATTAAAATATTTATTGTTTGTTCTGATGTCTGATATTATCCCCTTCATCCTTTTTATCTTTTGTATCAATAGCAGCATTTTATGTTTCATCTTCAGTTTTCTTATCTTGTTAGTACATCATTTTATCTGGTTTGATGTGTTAAACATAAACATAACACACTTGACCGAATATACCCAAAACAAAACAAAACAAAAACACACACACACACACAAAAAAACCAGTGTCAATCCAACATAGGACATAAACATACTTAGAATCATATCATGTAGCCTAATACCCTTTATCCTGTGAACACAAGGCTGTCAGCTAAAAGAGATATATTGACATATTGGGACACGTGTTTGCTTTCATGTAGACAGATGTGAAGCTCAGCACCAGTCTCATGTCTGTATGCTAAAAATGAAGGTACAGCCAAGAGACTGAGCTAGAAACAGTGGCAAAGAGCTAGGCTCTGTCGAACAGTTGTGCTTTTGTGCCTATTTCTACTTCCTGAAGTAGCCCCTCCCCCATTAAAACCACAAGTTGCTTTACACTTACGATGTTGTACGGATTGAATTCATGAATTTGTGAGATGTGCCAGTAAGTGGATTTTTCTACTTTCAGCCAGAGCCAGACCAGCTGTTTTCAGTGTTGACACTAAACCAGGCTAACTGTCTTCTGGCTCTATTTTTATATTCCAAATAAGAGTGTTAATAATCTATTCAGCCAGGTCTTGGCGAGGAAGCAAATGAGCATATTTTCAAAAATAGCAAACAATCCCTTGTCTAAATGGTCCTGTGTTATGTCCCGTATTATAGTGGCTGCACTTACGGTAGATTTCAGGGAGGGAGAATCCCACCTTTGCCTCCCCTCTACAAACACCCCATAGAAATAAAGCATTTAAAATAGATGCCTTGAGAGTTTCTGTGAACAATGACAAGTCAAGAGACGCCCGCTCCTGATGTGCTACTCTCCGGGAACAGCAGTGCGAAGTGCTGTTAGTGGTCATTACTGAGCCCACTTTAGCATCCAACAACACCACGGAGGAATAACAACACAGCGCCTGCAGAGAGTGATAACTTCTTAGTGCTCCTGTGGCCACATGTGGCCCAGGCCAGCGGTTAACTTTGCAATCTAATAGGAAATGTTTTCTTTCCAGCTCCTTCTGATAGCTTTTTAATTGGTTTTAGTGACACTGTCACCCCTCTTCCTCCACAGCCTTGAGACCGTGTTGTGTTTGTCACCACGAGGGAGCTCTGTAATATAATCATGGAGTAATCATAATTAGAGAAACATAATTGTGAGCAGTTATTTGGTTTAAAATGACCCAGAGGTGCAAACTAATCTCTTAAAAATACATTCTTGTTGATGGTAGATGGCTTAGGAACACATTTTTAAAAAAAAGAGAAATAATGAAGCTAAAGGTCTTGTACTGTTTGTGGGGACCACAACAAAAAATACTATAAAACTCCTCTGGGCTTTCTTTTAATACTTCTGATAGAAACCTTCTGGGTTGTAATAATACACAGGGTTTTTTTTCTGGTTGTTGCACTGAAGTGTTGTTATTCCATTAGGCTATGCTGAAAAGTGTCTTTAATATTTGTCCACTGTGGGCAACATATTAAAAGAACAAGTGGAAGAATACTAAAAACCCTGAAATGATTAATTGCAAGTGCATGCACACAATGGCAACAACACTGGGGGCTATACAAGTTTACAGGGGTAGGGACTGAATACTAACCCTGATCGTGTTGTTTTCATTAATATAAAGCTAAAACAACAATGATTTATCTTCACATGTATTGAAGGCGCACAGCACGTTCCCATCATGTTTTCTTCAAACTACAGAAAAATGGGTTTCTGGAGAGTTGTAATCCTCAAATGAGGCACGCCGGGTAGTCTGCTAATATGCTGATCATGTTTCTGTAAGGAACTTAGATGAACTCGCAGCTGTGCATTTGCTTTCATGCAAGTTCTGAAGTGAGCTGAAAACTAGACATTTTAATTGGAGCGAAATTGAGAGAAAAATATACATTGACGTTTACAAGGAAAGATTAGTTGTTTCCACCTAAATCCTGTCTGATGTTTAACAGCAATGATATATTTATGTACATCATATGGATATAATGTCAATCTGATTTGTTAAGTCAATTTCAAAGTCCATATTTATAGTTGAGTGTTGCATTGTCATTAGTAATTGTGTATGTGGTGTTTATACAGCAGCTAACAAACAGTAGCCGCTAAGTTTCAACAGAAAAATCTGGAACTTGGCGAACAAATGTAAAAAATATACTATTCTACCATACACGACTCCAAAATAAAGTGAAGACAAGATTAAAAAAACAACCCCACAATGTCATTGTGTAGCAGCCTTGCTTTTAAGGCAGTGACATGTGCTCTCTATGGGGACACCAGCAGCCTGGATGAGTGGTGCAGAAGTTGTCAACCATCCAGATAAATTTTCTCAGAGCTCCACGCTGCTTAGACCACCCAGGAGGATCTGGCCGGAGGTTTGTCAAGGACAGCCAGGGGCAGATTCCGAACTGGCCCTCAGCCCTGGTTTTCCCGAAGTGGTGCTGTCTTCTGTGTCATCAGTTGTATGTGTTTTCCCCCTATATGGCGTGGGTGCTGTGTAGCTGCAAGTAGGGCAGAGATTGTCTGTCATGTGTTTTTCCGCCACTCTGGACTTGGTTTAAACAGAGCGTAAAGTGGAAGCACTTCCCACTGTGGGCTGCGCAGCTCCGGCCAACGATGACAGAGGGGGAAAGATAGGATGGCGCGCCTGGAGTTAATGACAAAAAATTTAGCACTCACCATGAAGGGTCCTGCAGGATCACAGCCTGCCACAGCAACTTAGACACTACATTTGTTACGAGCAAAGAACGGGGAGCGGGCAGGCGGCGTGTTCTGTCTGCTTTGCTGGACCAGTTTGTATCAATCGGCTTGTGTGGACAGTAGCATGAGACGGAAAGAGAAACAGATGCCAACTGTCCTTGCCTTAAAAGAAATCAAGGGTTTCATTCCGAATCTGAAAACAGAGGCCGGACACATCTAAGGTCCGTATTAAGGCAGCTTCTGAACCAATATGAGTAAAACATGAAGAAGGTCTGCACACTGAAGCTCCCTTTTGAAGTGCAATTTATCTGTCGCACACCCAAGTGACGTTTCGAGCTCACGCTCTTCTTCCGAATTAAATCATTTAACAGAGACGGCATTTTTAAATACATACGTTCTGGTCACACGATGTTAAGTGAACCAAAAGACCCACATACTGGCCAGTAATTTAAAATACCTGTCAAGACAGGTTTTCTTCTAATACATATATACATTCGTATAGATTCGTTCCTCACAGCTCAAAGGAATGATATCAGGCCTGATAGCCGTCATAATTTCACCAATGGTTAGATCTAAATAGAGGCATCTCCCTCTCTCTCTCTATATTGAAAGATGGATGCTCTTAATAGGAGACCTACATATCCAGCCCATGATTATACATAGAAAAGAGAAACAACATAAGCATTGGATTAGATCAAAATATCAACCTGAACAAGACCACACTGCTGATGACATCAAATATCCCACAATATTGCAGTATCAATAACAACGAACATCAGTCTATAAAAGTCCAACATCATGGTGATATAAGTCCCAAGAGTCCCTTGTGTTATCATTCAACAGTTCATCTCACAGGAATGGTCTGACGTTGAAGTCCTCATTCAGACCTCGTGGTGCCAAAGTACCCAGAAGTAAGTGTCAATGTCGCCCCCTCTACGAGGGCACGTGAGGGCCTTTCATTCCAAATCCGTCTGGGAATTATTTTGATACCTTAAATACCTCCGATTCAAAGACACAATCATTTGGTACTTTAAATGAATGCCTTCGTGAACTCATAACTCCACAGCAACCACATTTTCTTTAATAGCAGTAATCATATTGTCAGAGTAGGTACTGAAACATTTTTATTTTTCCTCCAATGCTATAACTCACTTTGAAAAAAATAAATAAAAAATGTTTGGTATGTTTCAGAGCGAGAAAGCATTACTTTTACATCTGTAACAGCTTACATATTCTTGGAATCTGCACTTCATACTGATGTTTTATTCACACGGAGAAAGACACGCGCAGAGAAAGGCACACAACAAAAGGCAGAGTCTGAGCTGCACATCTCTTTGTTACGTGGTATGAAGCATAATAAAATTAAGAGGGCAATCTTCCCAAATGATGGATGCTGATGCTCTTGCTTCATTGCTTTATCCATTTATCACTCTTTGTAAATTGCATATTCTTTGCTGTGATATCCTCCCCCTTACCCATCAAATGCAACTAGAGGACACAGGGGCTAGTATAATAAAGTTTTTTGGTTTTTTTTCTCAAGGGTGAAATTTGTAAAATATAGCCAGAATTTGAAGGCACCTCCAAAACTATAGGGGGCCTCATAGCTGTGTCGTCTTTGGTTGTAGCTATAGTGACTGTTAGCTTTGTTAGCAGTGGAGCTAGCAGGCCTACTGCATCACTGAAGTCTGAAGTCTAGATCGCGACCTAGGATCATGGAGGGAGCTACCGTGGGAGGACAGAGGCTCTGACGAGGACTATGAATTCGTGGACGACAAGACACAGCAGGCGGGGACCGCAAAGAGGAAAAACAGCAGAGCTGCGAGTTGGCAACGGGCCTTCAGCAGCGACTGAAAATGCATTTAGAGATGGAATATTTTCACGTCTTCCTCTGTGAACATAGGATTTACTTCGACCAAACCAGAGGTGATTGTGGAAAGACAAACCAGGTCCGGTTTTGATTGAGTTTTATTTTGTTTGTGTCTCGTTTGAAAAAAGTGTATTTTAAGTGCTTTAACAAGCCAATTAACTAGTTTTAGTTTGGTAAAAGAGAAAAAGTGGACTTCAGAAGGTGTACAGTTGTATTTTTCTGTTAGTAAGGGAAAACAGGTGTGAGAATATATGACATTGATCATGGCTACAGTACAATGTTCTCTTGGAAAACCCAAAAAGTGGATGTTCTTTGACCCATAAACCCCACCCAAACATTGTTTCAGACAAAGTAAACCCCCTCATGGCAACAGCACTCCATGGATTTGGTCAATCAGATTTGGATCTGGGGCATTTTGAGGCCAGGTGGACGCCTTAAGCCCTTTGTCACGTTCCTCGGGCTGTTTTTGTGGTGTGGCAGCACGCGTTGTCCTGCTGGGGGATCAAATGTCATCGGGGTATGCCGGTGCCATAGGGGGGTGTGCTTGATCTGCAAGGGTGTTTGAGCGGATGGTTTGTGCCAGGGTTCCCCAGCAGAACATTGCACTGTAGCGAGATGGTCAATGTTATTAATTACAACTGTCGGTGGGTTTAATGTTGTGGCTGATCGGTGTATGCTTCTAGCTGACACACACACACACACTACCCATGCTGAAAAAAAAAAATCTTCTTTAACTTCAGAAATGCTAATCAGAAACCGTATTTAAATGACCCTAAACCCACTCATGACGCACATGTGCAGATAAACACACACGCGAACCATCTCATTCTATAAACCAATCTCCCCTCGTTTGCCTCTGTCAACAGTGTCTAAGAATGAATATGAAAAGTTCCTGTTCTTTGCCTATCAGCATGCAGGAGCGATGTCATCTTTTTGCATGTGAATAAACAGTTATTAAAATTGCAGTCTGAATCTCAAGAGGATCAAAGATGAAACGGCTACAGTGACTGACACTTTCTGATCCTGTTTTGAAGTGGAGGAGCATGCATTTGAATAAATGAGTGTTTATTTTGATCTCAAGGCAGTTTAGGCAGCATACCGTAGTAACAGTGATAACCTTCAACTGGATGACCCAGGCTCAACTGCTCATGTTGTCAAGCATCCGTCCCGCTGCTGAAGTGCGTTGGAGCAAAACTCCAGCTTCAGTATTATTGTACAGAATCACCCTTTTCAGCCATTATCAGCACAAGAGTACAGTGTTTTTTAAACATTGCTTTGCAGAACTTAGTGTGAACAGCATAAGAAGCTACACTTGTTGTGACCTTTTAAGAAGGAATATATGGAAATTTGAAAAAAGGATTTATTTCTGCTTATTTCTGTGCATATTAAGGTTGCCAGTTTATCTATATCCCCTTCTTACTAAACTTGCTACTTCTACTTGTGCTGTTTATTGATCTGGACCTAAGGTAGGCAAATTCAGTATGATTTGTCAAATCAAGTTAAATTGACAGTGCGCTCACACCAACCAGCAGTTCTTAATCACGGCGTGTTTCAATGCATTCACTGAATTGTGATATATTTAAAAGTAAAAAGATAACTTTTTGATGAAGTTGATGCAAATTTGAATATTTCCTGAAGAAGCGTGAATGATGGGAGATAATTTCTTTATGCTTGAAAGGCTGCAAATAAAGGAGCAACTGAGCGAGTCGGAGATTCAGCTGAAGTGTGTGTGTGAAAGGAGTTGAAGTAGCAATACATAAGTGTAGTGAGTCTTTAAAGTGGTATCCAAAACTCTGTGGTCTTTCAGCTAAGTGGTTAACAGACAATTCCTTTATTCTTTCAATTAATACTGTGTATTCACTCATTTCATTTCAAATAATTCTTTGTGTAAAGAGCATTTTTCCAGCCCCAATTTTTAATCTCCACTAACCTGGCTCTTAAGCTGCTAAATGCCCCACGTACGCTAGTCGCTAACTTTGTTATTCTGATGCTGCTGGGCAAGGAGTGCACAATAGGTATTTGTAACTTTTTCTCTGGAGACAGCTGCATCCTGCAGCCAAAATTGACAGTGTGGTGTCAATGAGACTGCTTCAAGCCAGAAAAACAAACAAACTGCAAGGTGCTAAAATGCTAGGAATTGAGAGCAACTGCAGGTTTACCGGGTAATTCTCTGTAGGTTCATCAGTTTCTCTCTCGCAGTTGTAAGTGGTAAATGGCCTGTATTTATATAGTGCGTTTCTAGTGTTATGGACCACTCAAAGCGCTTTACAACACGAGCCAGCATTCACCCATTCATGCATGCATTCATACACTGGTGGCAGAGGTTACCATGTAGGGTGCGGCATCCATTCCGGTTAGTAGACGACCTCCCTCTACCTCCTGAGCACCACAGCCCTGCCACATGGCCCTTGTAAATATAAAATCACTTCAAGCAAGCTCAGCAAGCTGCTGAATGTAGGCGACAGAAATTGCTGAGAAGCTGCTCACATCTTAGCCGACAAAGACGTACAGCTAGTGAAGCTTTTGTCTGGCTTTAGATGGCGTTTTGTCAACAACTGAGGAAATGCTCATGACTGAAGGCAGCACTGGTATACTGCCCAGCTTTTAGTCAAACTCCCCTCCACTTCGTCTGCGGCTCTGCATTTATAAATTCAGATATGCCTGTGAGAGATAAACACGATGATGACTACTTCCCCGGTGTCAAATATTGGAGTGTCTGGGCAGTGGTCTCTGCCAGTGATAATGAAGTGTTGTTGTCTTGGCTAACGAGTGCTCTCTAACCACCGCCGCCGGATGCCCCTCTCACCAAAATCCTTAACAACACATGATCAGAAGGCCTCCATGTTAGCTTGTTATGTGGGTAAATGAGTCATTGGCAATTGTGTTATCATGGCAGGATTCTATGCTCTCCCTCCCTCCGCACACACACTCATAAGGAAGATTGGTGGATAAGATGTGACTTCGGAACCCACTTTGTCTGCCTCGCTAACGTGAGATTGTGTGAGTCTGCGGGGATTTTATTGGCACTGCTGCACACTCTGTGGCGTTACTCACTGGACCAAATGAATCTATGAGCTGAGAAATCATTCAAGGGGCAAAATGATAAGCTATCACAGATCTGCTTCAGCTTTTGTCGCAATAAAAAATACAGACTTAGACTTGTGGAAAGCTGCAACAACAGAGTTCGGATGCATTACACCTCTGTTTTTCCTCATTCATCTTAAAGCATATTTCTTCAGAGCTGTGAATATTTTTATTAAACCCCAAAAGCACCCAAAGGATGTCCATGCTCAGTCTGTAATGAATAACGCACATATTAAATATACATATTACTGATTATTACTAGCAAGTTGCATAGAGTCATTACAAAATAAGCAGCGTGCTACGGATGCTTTTGGAGTTGACTTGATATTGCAGATTAATTTAGAATTATAAGGTGGCTGAAATGTAACTAAATGAATTTGTTGAAGTCCTGAGGAACTGGAACTTGAGTTTTTTTTTCCATTTTGTGAAACATTTCAATTAAATTCGGAGGGAAATATCGAATCTTGACTTGAATTGTCAGATTTTTATATCCTTACGAAAACCAGAACAAACTTTTAAATTGGGCCCTGTCGACCTAATACGTTTCAAAATTCCGCCATGTATGTTTCTTGCCTCAAATTTGTTCAGAAACAGATTTTGGTTGACTGCTATGGTGAAATAAGTGAAAGTTTACGGAGCCTATGCAATGGAACCAACTCAAACCCCATTTGCTCACTGCAGCGCGACATCGAAACCCGCCCCGTATAAGATAAATGGTTGTGTTTGGCCTGTTACAAACCAGGACAGGTGGAACCGAACGGGAGGGGTACCAGATGTGTCAGAGAAAATAAAACATGTGGTCACAGATTTGTCTGGTTCCCAGGCTACACTATGTTTTGGTTTTTTTTTCCTGCGGGTGCTTGAAGGCTTAGGCATGGATGGCTTTGTGTAAAATACTTGAAGAGCTTTTCGTCTCTGGTTTTTGAGCAGTGCGATCCCTGACAGCTTTACAGTGAAACATTTGGCCACATCAGGTCAGACTTGATAGGAATGAAAAGATGGTTACAAGCAGTCAAAACTGTCATGATGCGCCTCTCCTCTGGAAGGCTCTCACATCCACAGCTTGTGACTTATGTGACTGATACCCGTGGGTGAATGATAAGACTGTTGCCTACCACTGTATAACCTACTCATCATTCTTTTCACATGCCCCC